>SZWC01005150.1:48592-72926 GCA_023375785.1 Penium margaritaceum
ACTATCGCAAGGTCTCGGATCTTTGGGAGGAATCCACGTGTTCAAGGAGAGCGATTTCCCGCTCTGGATATGGCAGTTTGAACCGGCAATGAAAGTGCACGGCTTCATCAAGCTTCTGAAGGGAGAGGAGCAGGTTCCCGCGGAGGGCTCACCGGTGCACAAGACATGGACAGAACGAAATGATATTGTCATGTCAACCCTCAGCAACGCGGTAGCCAAGAAGTATGTTCCCTTCATTGCGGGATTCACACTGGCTTCGGATGCTTATGCCAAGCTCAAGCGTACGCACCAATCCACCTCCCTCACAAACAGATGATTTATCCTACAATGACTGATTAGCATGCGGGTGAATGAGTGAGAGTCCATCCCTGATGTCCTACAGGAGTTTGAAGGACTCCTTGGCGAGGCTCACCAGATGAACTGGGACCTTGACGAAAACATGCAAGCCATGATCCTCCTCATGGCGCTACCGGAGAGCTGAAGCCCAATGATCACCATCATGGGCGGTTGGAAGGAGGATGACCTAACGGCACATGATCCTCCTTAGCAAGATGACCTAACGCACATGGGAGTGTCTGAGTACGTGCAAAATGAGACCATGCGCCGTAGCGGGAGTGAGGCTCACGTCTCACCCTATGCCACACGCTACGATAAACGCGGGAGCAAAGGATCAGCCTCTGTTCAGAAAGGCAACAGCGGAAGTGGTGGCGGCGGAGGCAACAATGGAGGCAAGGCTCCCAAGCAACAGGGCAACTGCCGCAACTGTGGCAAACCTAGGCACTGGGCAAGAGAGTGCAGGTCGCCAAAGAAGAAGACGGTGGAAGCGGTGGGAGAAAAGGCAGTAAAAAGGGTGGCAAAGAAGACACCAACATGATGGCACAAAGCACGCCTCCAACAAAGGGAGCGGCGCTGCTCAGGCCAGGAGCCTTTGGGCTTGACTCTTGCACTGATCACCACTCTAGCAACGACAGGGCTGGATTCATCTCCATCGCCACCACTGATCCGCGGTTCAGATGTACAAATAACAGCATTGTGAAGGCAAACGGTGTTGGAGACAAGCTGGTGAGCATCAATCTCAATGGTTTGGAGAAGGATCTGCAGCTGCGTGACGTAGTCTACATACCCTCCTATGTGGTAAACCTCCTATCCGTGTAAAAAAATTACGGACAACGACATGACGGTGGTGTTCACGCAGACGAAGGCAGTCATCGCCAGGAACAAGGACATTAAGGTCCTCTACGCCAATAAAGATCTCATGGCAAAGGTCCCATGGGTTGACGGGCTCTATGTACTGTAGACAACCACAACAGAAACCTCAGAGGACGATGGTCATGCACGTGCGGCGGAGGCAGTGGTCTCGGCACCAACGCAAGACAGCAAACCAACGGAAACTCAGAAGGCATCCTCTGCCACAAAGGACGAAGACGATGAGCTCTCGCATAGAAGCTTTGGGCACATTGCAGACATCACGTTCCAAATCATCCAGCAATAGCAGCTGGTCCGCGGCATGGAGGGATGCAAGAAGGATGCGGCTGGGTGTGACAGCCTGTGTGAACCTTGCTTCCAAGGCAAGACCAAGAGAAAGTACTTTGAGCGTAACGGTCACGACGCAGAAGCAGCCCTTGACCTGATTCACACCGACATGTTTGGACCCTTTCGGACGGCGTCAAATGGTGGCAGCAAGTATTTTACGACCTTCATCGACGACCATAGCCGCAAGGTATGGATCTACTTTCTCAAAACCAAGGGAGAGGTCAGAGAGAAGTTGCAGGAGTTTGTCACAATGGTGGAGTGGTCGACTGGCAAGAAGGTCAAGGTAATGCAAAGTGAGAATGGAGGAGAGTATGAAGCATGCAAGGGCTGGTTGCGGCAACATGGGATCAACCACCAGCCCACAACGCCCTTCATGCCGCAAAGCAATGGTGTGGCTGAACGGATGAATCAGACCATCCTCGGCATGGTGCGCAGCATGCTCTTTAATGCAAAAGTTCCACCGTGTTTCTGGGAGGAAGCGACAAGAACGGCATGCTACATTGTCAACCTGACCCCTGCAGCTGCTTTGGACAGGCGCGGAAAGAAAAAGGGCAAGCAACAGATAACGCCACCAGATGTATGGTAAGGGAAGAATACGGACGCATCACACCTGAAAGTCTTCAGCTGCACCGCATGGGCAAAGGTCCAGGTGGGAGAGGGTGGTGGCAAGCTTGATACAAGAGCGCGAAGGTACATGATGGTGGGATATGAGACGGCTCACAAGACCAATCGCCTGTGGGACCTGGTAGCAAGAAGGCTCATCACCCGCCGGGACGTGACCTTTGACGAGAGGAAACCAGGAAAGGAAGAGATGATTGATCCCTCACAAGCTCCAAAACAGGGAAAGTGGTTGGTGCTCCTGTGTTGGAAAACTAGAATTAGGTTTTCCCTGTGTGTGCCCAATGCCAAAAAGGAAAAAGGGGCAAGACGGAGGGCCAGGGGAGAGGCGTCACTCTCTCCCCTGACCCTCTGCCCTGCGTACCCTACTCTACCCTACTCTAACCTGCTGGGATCAGGAGAGAGGGTAATCCCACGCCTCGTCCTGTCCACTTTGTACCTGTTGTTCGAGAGACTATGGATGAGCGACGGGATACATTATGGTGTTTATTGCACTTCCGTGCTGAGTGGGCTGGAGCGAAGAGGGGAGGCGAGAAGAGGAGCTCACGTGGACAGCTGGAGCGGGGTGTCCAGGCAGAGTGCAAAGGATGCCGGACACCCACCGGACTACTTTTGATGATGGATCTGATGACCCAGTATCAAAGAGAAATCTTTGGTGAACAACCTCCGAAGAAAAGAAGATCCACGGCCTATGACAAAGAGATAAATAAAGGAGGATCGCCAAATGAGGGGAGGTTGTGCGAGCGAGCCAGAAGCGCAGTGTGATCGCACCCCAAGGCGAGCGTAGCCGTCTCACGCTGGCAGACTGCCGTCTCGCACTGTGGATCACATAGGGCGTTCCAGTGCAAGCGAAGACGGAGGCCAAACCAAGATCCGGAGTACATAAGCTAGATGCGAGACTAGTTGTAGTTTAATCTGTTCAGTTGTATTTATGCTCATAAGCAGATTCTCCTCTCTGGTGTCACTGGGTAGCACTCTGGTGTCATTGTCAGATGGCTGGTTTTGAGTGCTGAAAAATTGTGGCTGGTTCCGACTGTCAAGGACTTGTTTCAAGATGGCAATCTAAGATCCACAATTATTCATTTGGTATCAGAGCAGGTGTGCCATACTCTTGAATCAACCTTGAACAGATCTGGCTTTCTGAGAGCATAAGACGGTCTGAGCAGAAGAAGAATAGAAGCAGCGGCGTTTGCCGCATCCGTGATTCAACTGACCACCATGGCAGGTGGATCGGTGGGAGATCATTTCAAGGTTGATGTATTTGATGGAGACAAGTACCATGAGTTCTCATTTAACATGCGGATGGTCTTCTTGGCTAAAGGTTTATGGGGAGTTGTCTCAGATCCGCCAACCCAAGTGCTACCACAAAATCCAACACCTGAACAAGCAACAGCATGGAAGCGGAAGGAGGACCAGGCGTTTGTACTTCTGGCCATGCAAGTGACTGAAAGGCTAAATTTTTTAATTCGAGATGGAAACACTGACTTCAATCCAAGGATTGCCTGGAAGCGGCTCAAGGATCGGTATGAAAAGATCAGCGAACAAGATAAGATGGCCCTGCTCAGTGAGTTTTACTCTCTCAAGATGGAGGAAAACACCAAGATTGATGATCATGTTGCCCATCTGAAAGTTCTTGTAGAGCGCATTGCTCTCATGGGACAGGCTATTCCGGAATCACAAGTTGTTCACAAACTGCTGGGAAGTCTCCCAGAGCGCTTCAACTGCACCGTTGAACATCTTCTGGTCTCTCAGGAACAGGGACTGGCAGTAGACATAGAGATTCAGCAGCAAGCAACAAGGATTCAGCAACAGGAACAACGGATTCTATTACTTGAAAACAATGCAAGTGCAGCACAGGGAGGACAAGGCGGAGGCCAACAACAACAAAAACAACTTATTCCACAGCAACAACTGGTGCCTTTTCCATCCTTCACACTTACTCTGGAGAGAGTGTGGGATTCCATATTCCGAGCAGAAGAAAAATTCATCAGAGAAAGCAGTGGCCCTGAATCCGCGCTGTACTCCAGATTCCAGAAGGGAGGCCAGAATCGTAACTTCTCTGGCCAACATGTTTCAGCTGGTGGAACAGGTTATGGACAAGGCAGACTGGCTACCATGAGCACACCAGTGCATCAAGCTCAAGGCACACCACCAAGACAACAATCTTCACAGCAGAATGCCCCTTTTGGATCCCCAGAAAATCAACACAGAGCTATGGCAAATGTACAATGTTGGAACTGCGGCAATCTTGGGCATGTCAACCGTTTTTGTCCCAAACGAGCAAGGTTCAGACCACAGTCTCAGCAGGCAATGATGGCCCAGGACACATTCATCCAAGGATCTGGTTCACCACCTCTTTCACCATCCGCTGCAGCATTGTTGACCCCAATGAAAGACATGTTTTTGAACGACTCTCTTGATCAGCCCATGGCACCTTCAAGTTCTTCATCGGAGTTTATGCCATCAGGAAAAATCACTCTTGAGGAAGTGGCATTTTGTACCTTTGAATGTGCATTCCTACTTGCAGCTGGAGTGTTGGCTTGGATCATTGATTCATGCTGTACCAGGCACATGACCAGCAACAAATCCTGGTTCACAACCCTCGTCCCCATCAACCCACCAAAGGCTGTGAAACTTGGTGATGGACGCATCATTCCTGCCACAAGAACTGGAACAGTGGGAATCAACATTCATGGTCAAAGGTCGCACGGTAACCAGGCTACTTCATGACGTCTTATTCGTACCAGGTCTATCAGCAAATCTCTTGTCAGTGACCAAGCTCAACGACAAGAAACTCAGAGTGATATTTGATCTTGAAAAAAGCTGCAACATCTACACCGCCACTGGTGATCTTGTAGCCACCGCCAGCAGAAGAGGGAACTTGACCATTCTGCACAATGTTGATGACAATCCTGACATCACTCAGCCTGAATTGGTTTTTGCAGCAGCCACTGATGGATCTGAGGCTCAGATATCATATCCTGCTTCCAACCAAAGCCGAACAGAACTTTGGCACAGGAGACTCGGACATGTTGGCTACTCCACTCTGTCCAACATCGTCCAAAAGAAGATGGCACACTCTCTCCCTGCTGCAGTCTCTACTCGAGCAGCTGGTCATGTCTGTGAAGGGTGCCTTGCTGGCAAACAAAGCCAAGCACCTTCCGAGAGTCATCCTTCTCATTGCAGTACCAACCGCCTTGAGCTCATCCACATGGACCTGTGCCACATTCCAACATGATCAATTTCAGGCAAGCACTACTTCCTGGTTTTGACAGATGATAAGACTCACTACACGTGGGTTCATTTTTTGCGCAAAAAGTCTGAGGCAGCTGACATCATTATCTCCTGGAAAAAACTGATTGAAAATGAGACCGAGGTTACCATCAAACGGTTCAGATCCGACAACGGCACATAGTTTTTGAACACCACCCTCAGCACCTTCTGCAAGTCCAAGGGTATCAAGCAAGAGACAACAGTTCCTCTCACCCTGCAGCAGAATGGTTCTGCAGAAAGGATGAACCGAACTCTTCTGGAAAAATCCAGAGCCATGCTACATGATGCTCATCTTCCGTACACCTTCTGGGCTGAGGCAATCAACACAACAGCACACATTCATAACCTTCTACCTTACCGACAGCTTGCAGATTCCGCAAGGGGACTCTTGTTGGATATGAAGCGACTGGTCAAGCCTACCGACTCAATGATCCTACCGACCAAAACCATCTTCCGCAGTCACAGCGTTCAGTTTGATGAGAGACACGGCACTCATCCTCCAGCAACATCTCCTACAACTCCAGATCTTCAGACCATTCTGCTTGATGATGACGCGCCTCCGGAAGACTTTCAGAAGGTCCAGGTCGATCTTGAACGAGATGAACACGATGGAGTGATTCCTCCAGTCGTGCCACATCTTCAGGCCGGCAACCACGTCCCTGTTCAACGCCTCAATCCCCGCCTCCCTCGCGACTGGCAGCCTGCTCAACCACCACGACGCTCTGCCCGTCTTGCGGGGCTTGCAGGTGTTGCTGAAATTCTCTCCACACCTGTGGATTCTCTTGACATTCCTGAGGTTGCCCTCATCACTCAGATTGTTGATCCTGTCAGCTACAAGGACGTGCTTTCTTGCCCTGAAGCTGCTGAGTGGCATGCTGCCGCTGTTGAAGAACACGAGCAACTGCTCAAAAAACACACATGGGACCTCGTTGTGCCTCCACCGGACGCACCAATCGTCACGTGCAAATGGGTGTTCAAGATGAAATTGGATGCTGCAGGGGAGCGCTGCCGCTACAAGGCTCGTCTGGTTGCGCGCGGCTACAGTCAGATCGAAGGCGTCAATTACAGTGATACATTTGCGCCGGTTGCCAAATATTCATCCATCCGTGTGATCATGGCCCTTGCTGCCAGCCAGGACTGGCATATGCATCAGATGGACGTTAAGTCTGAATTTCTCAATGGCGACTTGGAAGGAGAGGTTTACATGTCTCAGCCTGAGGGCTTTACGCAACCAGGGGAGGAGAATTTGGTCTACAGGTTGCGCAAAGCCCTTTACGGCCTCAAGCAGGCACCGCGCCAGTGGAATAAAAAGATTCACAAGTTTTTTGTTCAGCACCGCCTGCAGCAGTTGGTTTCTGATCACTCCCTCTTCTACAACGGCACCTTTGGCGTGATCCTCTATATGGATGATCTCATTCTGTTTGGCAGCAGAATTTCTGAGATCTAAGCCTGCACACCAAAAACCCGGAACCGCGGTCCTGAACCGCAGTTTCGGTTCTTGGTCGGGAACCGCGGTTCCGGTTCTGCTGTGTGGAACTGTCTAGGAACCGAGAAACAATACTTCTCCGGCGGGGGAGGGGGGGCAAAAAAATACGGCGCAGCCGGCTCAACTCCGACATCCGCGACATACGTTAGCGCACTTTCCCCACCCCTGTACTCAGCCCACTCCCTTCCCCCCCCCCCCCCCCCCCTCCGTATACTCAGTCCACTTAACCCCCCCTCCCCTTCCCACCCATCAAACCGGAGCGAGCCTCGGTACGAGGTAGGGTTAGTGAGCCACGCCGAGCTAGGGTTTCACCCGCCGCCCTCGTCGTGTGATTCATTCTCACTCCGACGCCGTGAACTTCACGGCGTGAAGCCGTGAGCATGTCGGGCAGTCAGCCAACTCCGAGTGCCGGACAGGGGTCCGGCACACCTCTCTCACCCTCACCGAACAGCACTGTGCAGCATCTCCTCCAACCTGCAGCTGGTACCCCGCAGAACGTTGCCTCCGCTGCAGCGACACCTGCAACTTCGACTCCGCTCTCGCCTCCTGACGCGCACAAGCGGGAGCCGAGCGTGACATGGACCGTTTTCTCCTACATCATCATCAACGGGGAGCCCCGAGCATCATGCAACCTCTGTCCGAACAAGAAAGGGCTGAAAGGGACGTTTGCAATGAACGGGAGTGGCACAAGTGGTATGTGGAAACACCTCCGCCGCAAAGTGGAAGGAGTTGAAACAGTTGGAAGCGGCTCAAGCCCTTCAAGCTGCTGCCGCACGCGCCATGACCACTGCCAACATTGTGGACGGCTCAAAATTCTGCGGTAGCAAGGTCTGTTGCGGGTGTGGGGATTTTCTTTAACAGAAAGTACTTTCTGTGCTGCTTGTGGAAGCATGTTGTAGACAAGAATTTCTCGTTCTTGTCTATGGAGTCAACATGGCTGCCCAGACAATTTTTGCACTGTAACCCCCTTGCTTCTGTGCCCGGGTGCATGACCATCGCCCGGCTCATCCGCTACGGTGCTGGGGCCTTCCGCAAGAGGCTGATGAAGATGTTGGGAGAAGTTCAATCCGGCATCTCCTTTACCACAGATGGATGGCAGTCACATGCCAATGTGAAGTATCTAGGCATCACTGCACATTGGATTGCTGAGTGGGAGATGCAGTCCGTGTGCATCTCTTTCCCATACTTGAGTGACAGTGCAACGGCTGAGAACATGTACGGGCTCTTTTCTGAGTCCTTGAAGCAGTGGGGAGTATGGAGCAAGATTTAATGCCTTGCAGTGGACAACGGCACTGTGAATGAAAGCATGGTGGACTCCTACCTCACTGTCCAGAACGAAAACTTCACAAAAGCAGGGCACATCCGTTGCATGGGACACTCCATGAATCTTGCTGTCCAGGATCTTCTTGACAAGAGTTCTTTGAAGGAACATTTGCGGCAGGCCCGAGAAATATGCACATGGATCACCAGGAGTGCAAAGAGAGAGGAGTCCCTCTCAGCTGTATGTGAAGCCGCGGGTGTGCAGTACCTCCAGCAGCATGCCGACACTCCTACACACTGGAACAGTACCCTGGACATGTGTGCCAGGGTGGTGCACATCAAGTCGGTGCTGGAAGCATGGCTGACGAAGAAGGCGCCGCAGTTGAAGCCCAGTGGTGCCGGGTGGGAGCTCCTTGGACTCGTGACCACCATCCTGAAGCCCTTCAAGGGCTTCAAGGAGGATATCTCGGGCCAAGAATACCCTACTCTGTCTCTGGTCATTCCATTCTTCACAATCATCATGGCAAAGATGCAGCAGTGGCAGGTCAAAGATGCAAACGCAGAGAAGAAGCAAGCAGACAAGCAGCGTACACTTGACTCCACGGAGAAGCTCATCCTTGAACTGAAGCCTGGGTTCCAGGCTGTGGAGGCCAAGGTGAGAAATCTGTTTCTTCATCCCTATTCTATTTCTGTTGTTTCCCGAACGTGGCTAATCTGTTTCTGAATCTGTTTCGATGTCTTTGTTTGCAGGTGGACAAGTACATCAGGAAGCTGACAGTGCGCCACGTGTTGGCCACTGCCATTGACCCACGTTTCCGCATTTTCTACTTCGAACGCTTCCACAAGCTGCTCGGCATCAAGTCTGCCGTGGACCTGGAGGTGAAGATAACCGAGCAGCTGAGGCCGTACTATGCCCGTGTTGTCTAGCGCCGTGAGGAAGAGGCAGCAGCAGCAGCAGCAGCAGCAGCAGCAGCAGCAGCAGCAGCAGCAGCAGCTGCAGCTGCTGCATCAGAAACTAACGCAGATGAGGAGATTGGGGACTCAGGGACCCCTGCCGGTGGAGTGGTGCAGTCTTCATCGTCTGCTGCTGTTGCTGCCGACATCTCGGGCCCAGCAGCAGCAGCCAAAAAGGGTCGGCCCAACCGGGCCAAGAAGTCCATGGTGGAGGCGTCCATGGAGGACCCCATGGACGAGCTGTTCGAGGAAGCAGACCCAACTCCTGTACAGACGGAGCCTGAGTCCTTGGAGCTTGAAGTGGAGGAGTGGAAGAAGGAGCCCCGCCTCGGACGCAGGACCAACGTTCTACACTACTTCAGGGACAATGGCAGGAAGTTCCCCACTTTTCCCTCATTGTGCAGGACCTTCTTACCGTGCCTGCTACAAGCACGCCTTGTGAACGCATGTTCAGCTTAGGCGGCCGTGTGGTCACTGCCTTTAGGCACTCGCTGTCAAACATGACTGTGCAAGACGTATTGACATTGAAGACGTGGGTCAATGATCCCGTCCTTGCTGATTTTCCTGTTGCACCAGATGGCTCTGTTGCAGTGGAATTGCAGGAGATTGAGAACCTGGAGAAGGCAAGGAGGCGGGCTGCAAGGCGCAGGGCAACTCGGAACTTGACAAATCCAAGTGCCGCAGGAGAGGTGGATGGGAGCAGCAGTGATGAAGAGGCAACAGGTGAAGATGATGAAGACGAGGAGGAGGACGATGATGAGGACGACAACGAAGACGCTGAGGATGGAGGGGACGTGGGCCTGGATGGGATGAAGACATTCTCCCTTGATGATGAGGATGTAGTAGAGATGACATAGCATGTAGTGTGTAGTGGATGTAGCATGTAGGACCCTAGTGTGCCAAGACACGACTTGCTGACTTGACTTCTTGACTTGTTTGATCTGCAGCAGGAACAGTGGGGTAGGGGCGGGGGAGGGGCAGGGTCACCACGACCCTGCCCCTATGACAATTGTTTGCTCACATGGTCAATCTCTGTTCCTGTTTCTGTTTACATTAATTCAATCCATTCGTCCAAACGTTCCATGTCCAATGTTCAAGTCTATTGTGCACTGTTAAGTGTTTCATTGAGTTCACAACTATACATAAGTGTGTAGCCAGCTGAGAACTAAACCAAGTGTGCAGGCAACTTAACCAAGTGTATAGCCAACTTAAGTGCAATAAAAGAAATGTATAGCCAGTTGAGAACTAAACAAATTGTGAATGTCACTAGCAATGTCACTAGGAATGGGTTGTGTGTGTGTGACAGATGAGTATGTCACCCTATGTGTGATGTCACATGACAAAGAAATGTCAACAGTTAAAAACTGCAAAAAAGTTGGTACCACAATTGGTGAGAAGCACTTTCCATGACCGGTGGAAAGTGCACACTGCAAAGTACCGGACATGCGGTTCTTTTCTCGAGGAACCGCGGTTTCTCAGGAGGAAGAACCGCGGTTCTTTGGTACCGCGGTCCCACCGACGAGAACCGCGGTTCCGGTTCCGGTCCACAGAATCGTCTGGCGGTTCTGGTTCCTCTTCAAGAACCACGGTTCTGGCATGGTGTGCACCCTTACTAAGATCACATTCTTCAAGCAGGCACTGTCATCCATTTTTGAGATGACTGACATGGGTGTTCTGACCTACTACCTCGGCATCCAAGTCAGTCAGATCGACTCGCAGATCCTTCTCTCTCAGGATTCCTACGTGAAGCGGATGGCAGCCAAGTTTGGACTGGATGCTCCCCGACCTACAGCGACACCCCTTACCTTGGATCATGGTCTGACTACTCCTGCAACTCCTGACATGATAGCTGATGCACAAGAGACCCGCACCTACCCCAGCCTGGTGGGATCTCTAATGCATGCTTCTGTTGGGACACGCCCAGACCTTTCCTACGCTGTCGGATTGCTGAGTCAGGGCTGTAAAGGACCAACCAAGGCTCACGTGCTCAAAGCCAAGCGCTGCATCAAATAACTACGTTGCTCATCCACCATGAAAATCCGCTACAAACCAGGTGGCAGTGTTACTCTCACTGGATACTGCGATGCAGATTTATCAGGTGACAAGGCTACAAGCAAGTAAACCTCCTCCTTGCTGGCGGTCCAGTGAGCTGGAGATCAAAGAAGCAGTCGGTAGTCTCCTTATCATCTACAGAGGCAGAATACATTGCAGCCAGTGAGGCAACACGCGAGGCTGTCTGGCTGCGGATGCTGCTGGGAGAACTTGGCTTTGATCAGCTTGAGCCTACCACTTTGCACTGTGACAACAAGGGAGTTATCGCGCTAAGCGAGGATCCTGTGTTGCATGACCGCACAAAGCATGTAAAGTGGCAATATCACTATGTGCGAGATGCAGTGGCAGATGGTGAAGTAAACCTTGCGTTCGTTGGGACCAAGGCACAGCTGGCTGATGTCTTCACTAAGGCTCTGGATCAAAAGCAGCATGATGTCTTGGTTGCAAGCATGGGAATGTCCTTGTAACTCAGACCCCCAATGCAAGCAGGTACTGAGAGAATGAGCATACCATGGTTCGCATTGCACAACCCACATGCATATCACTTGCTCAGTCAACAAAAAAAAAAAAAAAAACATAAAACAAGCAAGTGAGGAAAAGTGGAGCAGAGAGGAGACCTTACTCTGTAACATAGCCCACTCGATGCAAAGATGGGACCATGTGTGAGGAAGAGCGACAGAAACAAAACATTGAGGGGCACATAGATCAGGGGAGGTGTAGATGTAGATATATATTTTTTCTTCTTTCTTTTTGTTGATTTTCTTGCTGTTTTGTTCTCCATACAGTGATTGGGATTGGAACACAAGGGGAGGAAATGTTGGAAAACTAGAATTAGGTTTTCCCTGTGTGTGTCCAATGCCAAAAAGGAAAAAAGGGGCAAGAAGGAGGGCCAGGGGAGAGGCGCCACTCTCTCCCCTGACCCTCCACCCTGCCTACCCTACTCTACCCTACTCTAACCTGCTGGGATCAGGAGAGAAGGTAATCCAATGCCTTGCCCTGTCCACTTTGTACCTGTTGTTTGAGAGACTATGGACGGGATATACTATGGTGTTTATTCCACTTCCGTGCTGAGTGGGCTGGTGCGAAGAGGGGAGGCAAGAAGAGGAGCTCACATGGACAGCTGGAGCGGGGTGTCCAGGCAGAGTGCAAAGGATGCCGGACACCCACCGGACTACTTTCGATGATGGATCTGATGACCTAATATCAAAGATAAACCCACGGTGAATGACCTCCGAAGAAAAGAAGATCCACGGCCTACGACAGATAGATAAATAAAGGAGGATTGCCAAATGAGGGGAGGTTGTGCGAGAGAGCCAGCAGCGCAGTGTGATCGCACCCCAAGGCGAGCGTAGCCGTCTCACGCCAGCAGACTGCCGTCTCGCACTGTGGATCACATAGGGCGTTCCGGTGCAAGCAAAGACGGAGGACGAACCAAGGTCCGGAGTACATAAGCTAGATGCGAGACTAGTTGTAGTTCAATCTGTTCAGTTGTATTTATGCTCATAAGCAGATTCTCCTCTCTGGTGTCACTGGGTAGCACTCTGGTGTCATTGTCAGATGACTGGTTTTGAGTGCTGAAAAATTGTGGCTGGTTCCGACTGTCAAGGGCTTGTTTCAAGATGGCATTCTAAGATCCACATTTCTTCATCCTGGAGTAATGAGATCAAGCTCCCGAAAACTGGCAAGTGGTGCCAGTGCGGTAGGCCGTGGAGAAGAGTGGTGGGGCAGGGAGAGCGGCTGCGCAGGCTGACCCAGCGGTGAGCTCCAGCACATAGTTGGAGATGTCCGAGGCATCTGAGACAAGCTCAGAGGCCAGTAGCTCTTCACAAGAGGAAAATTCAACCTTAGGACAGGCAGCACCACAGGAGAAACAGCAAAGCAAAGATGAGGCACAAGAAATGCAACGTCGTAGCACACGGTAGAGAAAACAAATGCCAAAAAATGAAGCTGACACCGGAAGCTAGACTAGACTGAGCTGGTCATGTTTGGCTCAAGGAGAGCCACTCACTGTGGCTGAGTAGTTGGCAAGGCCTGATGTGGCCAAGTGGAAGGAGGCGGTGGACAGCGAGCTTGCGTCCATCAAAGAAAATGGCACGTGGGTGCTGGTGGACAGACCCGCTATGACTCACATGGTGACCTCAAAGTGGGTGCTTAGGCTAAAGCGGAAGCAGGATGACAGCATCGACAAGTACAAGGGAAGGGTCATGGCAAAGGGATTCTCACAGCGTGCAGGGTCTAAGTATGATGAGACCTTTGTACCGGTTGTCACTTTTGCCTCCATCAGGTCCCTGCTAGCCGTTGCTGCTGCCAAAGACCTTGAGATCCACCAGATGGATGTCAAGAGAGCTTTCCTCTATGGGAAGCTAGACAAGGAGGTGGTGATGGAGGTACCGGAAAGTGTCAAAGCACCCAAGGGTAAGGTGTGCAAGCTGGTGAAGGCGTTGTATGGGCTGAAACAGGCCCCACGGATCTGGTACAAGGAGATGGACAGCTGCATGGCCGAGCTTTGTTTCGCGCACTGCAATAATGATCCCAGCGTCCATGTGCAGGAGGATGAGCGCAACCTGCTCCTTGCGGCATTGTATGTGGATGACTTGATCCTGTGTTCTTCCTCATAGGATGCCCTTGTGGACCTCAAGGAGCGGCTGAGCAGCAGGTTCAAGATGAAGGACAAGGATCCTCTCGAATATTACATCGGGATTACCGTCCACCACAATCGCAAAGTGGGCACCATTGAGCTCAACCAGACCAAGTACATCATGGACGTCTTGAAGCGCTACAATATTGAGGAACGAAAACCCATCAGCACCCCCATGGCCTCCAATTGCAAGCTCTCCTCCTCCATGTCACCAAGCAACGAGGATGAGCAGCGGGAAATGCAAAACATCCCGTACCAGTCCGCCGTTGGGAGCCTCATGTATGCGATGGTAGAGATGCGACCTGACATCGCTTACGCGGTGGGTCAGGTAAAAATGTTTGTGGCCAACCATGGACCACAACACTGGCAAGCCGTAAAGCGGATCTTTCGCTATCTAAGAAAGACACGACACGTTGGACTCCGTTTGGAGGTCTGGAAGGATCGGACCCGCTGCGACTGATGTCCTACAGTGACGCTGATTGGGGAGGGCGGATTGGTGATAGGAAGTCTACCTCAGGCTTTGTCTGCCTCCTCAACGGTGGTACGGACTCCTGGGCGAGCAAGAAGCAAGACTGTGTCTCGCTCTCTACCACAGAGGCAGAGTACATCACACTCTGAGAAGTCTGTAAAGAAACACAGTGGCTTCGCAGTCTGCTGGGTGAGATCAAGGCACCACAAGAGGGAGCAACGATCATCCGCATTGACAATGAGAGCGCCATCTCTAGGAAAAAATACAATATGATCTCTCGGTACACAAAGCATATTGACATTTGGTACCACTACTCACGCGACCTTGTCGCAAAGAGAATAGTGCACCTATAACACATCCAAACTAAGAAAATTCTTGCGGACTTCCTGACAAAGCCACTAGATAGTGATTTGCATACTGCAGGCGCTCGAGGAGTCAGCATGGTGGACGCAGGAGATGAGGAAAAAAGACCAAGACAGCTGACGTACACAAACACGACACAGAGCTACGGGTTCATGCTGAAGAAAATTACCACGGCAGGTGGCCAGAGGTGTAAGGGATATGTATATGTACCAGGATCATTCCTCATTCTAATTACACAATCTAGACTTCGATGCTCCTCATAGAGCTGTCCAACTAAGGAACAGTATAAAGAAGATACTGGTTGGTCGAAGCCCGAGGAGCTAGTCTCTAACTAGCACCTCGCGAAAAGTGACCAAGAGTTAAGTGGACACAGTTGCTGGCAATTGATCGCCTAGGAGCTACTTAGTGTGGAACCGTGATCCTGAGGATGATATCTCCTCCTAGTTGAAATGCTAGGAGCGGACGGCAGGTGCTACTGTGTCGGCCCTGTTTTCTTGTCCGTCTGCCTTAGGCCGTTTGACAGCGCCCTACTTGCGTCCTACTTGCACACTACTTGCATTTTAGTTGCGCCCTCGTTTCATCCTACTTGCGTCCTACTTGCTCCCTACTTGCACCCTAATTGTGCCCTAATTGCATCCTAGTTGCGCCCTTGTTGCGCCATTCTTGCGTCCTACTTGCGCCCTACCTACGTCCCAGTTGCACCCTAGTTGCGACCTAGTTACACCCTAGTTGCACCCTAGTTGCATCCTACTTGCCCCCTAGTTGCGCCCTAGTTTCATCCTTGGTGTACCCTACTTGCGACCTACTTTCGCCCTACTTGCGCCCTACTTGAGTCGTAGTTGCACCCTAGTTACACCCTAGTTGCGCTCCACTTGCGCCCTACTTGTGCCTTAGTTGCCGCATAGTTACGCCCTAGTTGCGCCCGAGTTGCGTCTCAGTTAGGTACTAGCTACGCCCTAGTTGTATCCTAGTTACGCCCTGGTTGCACTCTACTTGCGTCCTAGTTCCATCATAGTTGCACCCTAGTTGTGCCCTAGTTGCGCCCTAATTGCACCCTACTTGTGCCCTAGTTGTGCCCTAGTGATGCCTTAGTTACTCCCTAGTTGCGTCCTAGTTGTGTCCCAATTGCGCCCCAGTTGTGCCCCTGTTGTGCCCTAGTTGCACCCTACTTGTATCCTAGTTGCGTCCTAGGTTCACTCTAGTTGTGCCCTAGGCTCATCCTAGTTGTGTCCTAGTTGCACCCTTGTTGCGCCCTACTTGCACCAAACTTGCACCCTACATGCGTCCTAGTTGCACCCTAGTTGCCCCCTCGTTTGCCCTACTTGCGCCTTACTTTTTCCCTAATTGCACCCTAGCTGCGCCCTAGTTGTGCCCTAGTTTTTCCATATTTACACACTACTTGCCCACTAGTTGCGTCCTAGGTGCACCCTAGTTGTGCCCTAGTTGTGCTCTACTTGCACCCTAGTTGTGCCCTAGTTGCACCCTAGTTTCGCCCTACTTATGTCCTACTTACGTCCTAGCTGCGCCCTAGTTGTGTCCTACCTACTCCTAAGCTGGGCACTAGCTATGCCCTAGTTGGGCCATATATGCAGCTAGTTGCGACCTGCTTGCGCCCTACTTGCTCCCTACTTGTGCCCTACTTACGCCCTAGTTGCGCCTCAGTTGCGCACTAGCTATGCCCGAGTTGCGCCCTAGTTGCACCCTAGTTGCACCCTACTTGCGCCCTAGCTGTGCCCTAGTTGCCCCCTAGTTGTGCCCTAGTTGCACCCTCATTGCATCCTAGTTGCGCCCTAGGTACTCCTCTGTTGGACAGTAGCTGCACCCTAGGTCGGCCGTATTTGTGCCCTAGTTGCTCCCTAGTTGTACGCTAGTTGCTCCCTAGTTGTACGCTAGTTGCGCCCTGTTGCGCCCCAGTTGTGGCCCAGTTGCGCCCCAGCTACACCCCGATTGCGCCCCAGTTGTGCCCTAGTTGCGCCAATATTACACCCCATTTGTGCCCTTGTTGCGCCCTCCTTGTGCCCTAGTTGCATCCCAGTTGTACTCTAGTTGCACCCTAGTTGCACCCTTGTCGCACCCTACTTGCGTCCTAGTTGCGCCCTAGTTGCACCCTACTTGCGCCCTACTTACGTCCTACTTGCGCCGTAGTTGCACCCTAGTTATGCCCTACTTGCGCCCTACTTGCACCCTACTTGTGTCCTACTTGTACCCTAGTTTTACCCTCGTTACACCTTAGTCACGCCCTAGTTGTACCCTAATTGCGCCGTGCTTGCGCCCTAGTTGCGTCATCGTTGTACCCCAGTTGCGCCCTAGTTGCATCTACTGGTACCCTAGTTGCGCCCTAGTTGCGCCCTAGTTACGCCCTAGTTGTGCCCCAGTTACGACCTAGTTGCACCCTACTTCCGTCCTACTTGTATACTACTTACGTCCTGCTTGCGTCCTAGTTGTGCCCCAGTTGCACCCTAGTTGCGCCCTACTTTCGTCCTACGTGCGCCCTCCTTGCACCGTAGTTGTGCCATAGTTACGCCCTAGGTACGCCCTACTTGCACCCTACTAACGTCCTAGTTCCATCCTTGTTATACCCAACTTACACCTTCGTTGAGCCCTACTTGCACCCTACTTGCGCCCCAGTTGCGCCCTAGTTATGCCCTAGGTACGCCGTAGTTGCACCCTACTTACATCATACTTGCGTCCTACTTGTGCCCTAGTTGTGCCCTATTTGCGCCCTAGTTGTGCCTTACTTGCACCCTACTTGTCCACTAGTTACACCCTAGTTACTCTCTAGTTTTACACTAGTTGCACTCTAGTTGCACCCTAATTACACCCTACTTGCGCCCTAGTTACGCCCTTGTTGCATCCTAGTTGTACCCTACTTGTGCTGTACTTGTGCCCTACTTGCACCCTGCTTACGCTCTACTTGCGTCCTAGTTACGCCCTAGCTGCACCCTACTTACATCCTACTTGCACCCTACTTGAGCCTTAGTTACGCCTTAGTTCCGTACTAGTTACGCCCTACTTGCGTCCTACTTGCACCCTACTTACGCCCTAGTTGTACCCTAGTTGCACCCTACTTGCGCCCTGCTTACGGCATGCTTGTGCCCTAGTGTGTACACTGCGTGCGCCATACTTGCGCCCTAGTTGCAACCTAGTTGCATCCTAGTTCTACCGTATTTGCATCCTAGTTGCGCCCTAATTGCGCCTCATTTGGGCAGTAGCTACACCATAGTTGCACCCTAGTTGTACCCTAATTGCGCTCTAGTTGCGCCCTAGTTGCATCCTAGTTGCGCCCTAGTTGTACCCCACTTGTGTCCTAGTTGCACCCTTCTTGCATCCTAGCTTTGCCCTAGTTGCACCCTAGCTACGCCCTACTTACGCTCTACTTGTGCCCTACTGGCATCCTACTTGAGCCCTTGTTGCATCCTAGTTGCACCCTAGTTACACCATAGTAACTCCCTATTTGCATCCTACTTGCTCCCTAGTTGTGCCCTAGTTACGCTTAAGTTGCACCCTAGTTACGTCCTAGTTGTGCCCTAGTTACACCCTAGTTGTGTCCTACATGCGTCCTAGTTGCATCCTAGTTACGTCCTATTTACACCCTATGAGCACCCTAATTGCGCCATAGTTGTGCCCTTGTTGCGTCCTTCTTTTACCCTACATGCGGCCTACCTATGTCCTACTTGCACCCTAGTTACGCCCTAGTTACACCCTAGTTACGCCCCACTTGCATCCTAGTTGCGCCCTACTTACAACATACTTGCGCCCTACTTTTGCCCTAGTTTCACCCTAGTTGCGTCCTAGTTGCACCCTTGTTGTACCCTAGTTACGCCCTACTTGTGCCATAGTTGCGTCCTAGTTACGCTGTAGTTGCGTCCTAGTTGTGCCCTACTTGCGTCCTACTTACGTCCTACTTGCGTCCTACTTGCGCCCTAGTTGTGCCCTAGTTACGCCCTAGTTGCGCCCTAGCTTCGCCCCGGTTGTGACCGTGTCAAGCCCCAGTTGCAACCCAGTTGCGCCCCGATTGCGCCCCAGTTGCGCCCCTATTCCCCCCTAGTTGCCCCCTAGTTGCACCCTAATTACAGCCTAGGTGTATCCTAGTTGCGTCCTTGTTTTGACCTTATAACCCCCTAAATGCACCCTACTTGCGCCCTTCTTGGACCCAAGCTGCGTATTACTTGTGCCTTAGTTGCGCCCTAGTTGTACCCTTCTTGCGTCCTACTTGCACCCTACTAGTGCCCTAGCTGAGTCCCAGTTGCGTCCTATTTGCGTCCTACTTGCACCCTACTTGCGCCCTACTTTCGTCCTAGTTGCGCCCTAGTTACACCATAGTTGCACCCAAGTTGTGCCCTACTTGCGCCCTAGTTGTGTCCTACTTGCGGCCTACTTATGTCCGACTTCCATCCTAGTTGCGCCCTACTTGCACCCTACTTGCGCCCCAGCTCCTTCCTAGTTGCGCCCTAGTTGCGCCCTACTTGCGCCTTACTTGCGCCTCACTTGCACCCTAGTTGTGCCCTAGTTACGCCCTGGTTGCGTCCTACTTATGCCCTACGTACGCCCTAGTTGCGCCCTACTTGCACCCTAGTTGCGCCCTCGTTACGTCCTACTTGCGCCCTACCTGTATTCTAGTTACGCCCTAGTTGTACCCTAGTTTCACCCTAGTTGGGTCCTAGTTGTGCCCTAGTTACACCCTACTTGTGCCCTACTTGCGTCCTACTTGCACCCTAGTCGCGCCATAGTTACGCCCTAGTTGCGCCCTACTTGTACCCTAGTTATGCCCTAGTTGCACCCAACTAAAGCCCCACTCGTGCCCTGTTGCACCCTATTTGTGCCCTTTTTACATCCTAGTTGCACCCTAGTTGTGCCCTAGTTGCACCCTACTTACGCCCTACTTATGCCGTAGTTGTGTCCTACTTGCGCCCTAGTTGTGCCCTAGTTACACCCTACTTGCGCCCTAGTTACGCCATACTTGCGCTCTAGTTTCACCCTAATTACAACCTAGTTGTGTCCTACTTGCGCCCTACTTCAGCCGTATTTTTGCCTTAGATGCGCCCTAGTTGTGCCCCACTTAAAACCTACTTGCGCTCTACTTGTACCCTACTTGCGTCCTAGTTGCACCCTAGTTGCAACCTAGTTACTCCTACTTGTGCCCTACTTGCGCAATTGTTGCGCCCTAGTTGCACCCTAGTTGCGCTCTTGTTGTGCCCTACTTGCGCCCTACTTGCACCCTAGTTGCGACCTAGTTGCGCCCTAGTTGGACCCTGATTGTACCCTAGTTGTACCCTACTTGCGTCCTACTTGCGCCCTAGTTGCTTCCTAGTTGCACCCTAGTTGCGCCATGTTTGCATCCTACTTGCGCCTTACTTGTGTCCTAATTGCGCCCTAGTTGTACCCTAGTTGCGCCCTAGTTACACCCTAGTTGGGCCTTACCTGCACCTTACTTGCGGCATAGTTACGCCCTAGTTGCACCCTAGTTGCACCCTAGTTGCACCTTAGTTACACCCTACTTGCACCCTACTTCCACCCTAGTTGCACACTAGATGTGCTCTAGTTGCACCCTAGTTTCGTCCAAGTTTCCCCCTACTTTCCTCTTACTTGTGCCCTAGTTGCGCGCTAGTTACATCCTAGTTGCGCCCTAGTTGTGCCCTACTTGCGCACTACTTGCGCCCTATCTTCACCCTAGTTTCTCTTAGTTGCACTCTAGTTGAACCCTTGTTATTCCCTACTTGCACCCTGGTTACGTCCCGGATGCGTCCTACTTGCGTTCTAGTTGCGCCCTCATTGCGTCCTACTTTAACCCTTCTTGTGCCCTAGTTGTGCCCTAGTTGTACCCTACTTGCGCCCTACTTGCACCCTGGTTACGTCCCGGATGCGTCCTACTTGCGTTCTAGTTGCGCCCTCATTGCGTCCTACTTTAACCCTTCTTGTGCCCTAGTTGTGCCCTAGTTGTACCCTAGTTACGTCCTAGTTGCAGCCTAGTTGCACCCTACTTGTGCGCCCTTCTTATTCCCTACTTGTGCCCTACTTGCGTCCTACTTGCACCCTAGTTACGCCCTAGTTATGCCCTAGTTGTGTCCTACTTGCACCCTACTTGCACCCTAGTTGTGCTCTAGTTGCGCCCTAGTTACGCCATGTTTGCGCCTTAGTTGGGCACTAGCTACGCCCTACTTGCGTCCAAGTTGCGCCCAAGTTGCGCCCTACTTGCGCCCTAGTTGTGCCCTAGTTGCACACTAGTTACACCCTAGTTGCGCCCTAGTTACTCCCAAGTTGCGCCCAACTTGCGGCCTAGTTGTTCCCCAATGGCACCTCAGTTGGGCACTAGCTGTGCCCAAGTTCAGCCCTAGTTATACCCGAGTTGCACCCTAGTTGCACCCCAGTTATGTTCCAGTTGCGTCGCAGTTGCGCCTAAGGCTGTAACTCAGACTTTGAGATCCCGGAGAAACACTCGTGAATCTGAGTCCAGCCTTGGATTCGCAAATCGGAATCCAAGATTTTAGACTCGACTCGGAATCGGNTAGTTATGCCCTAGTTGCGCCCCACTTGTGTTCTACTTGCGCCCTAGTTGCGCCATAGTTACGCCCTAGTTACACCCTAATTGCGCCTCAGTTGGACACTAGCTACGCCCTAGTTGTGCCCTTTTGGCGTCCCAATTGCGCCCTTCTTGCACCCTAGTTCCATCCTAGTTGCGCCGTAGTTGCGCCGTAGTTGCGCCCTAGTTGCGCCGTAGTTGTGCCCTAGTTGTGCCCTAGTTATGCCCTAGTTACTCCCTAGTTGCGCTCTAGTTGTGCCCAAATTGCGCCCCAATTGCACCCTTGTTGCGCCATAGTTGAACCCTAGTTGCACCCTAGTTGCGCCCTAGGTTCACCCTAGTTGTGCCCTACATTCACCCTAGTTGCACCCTAGTTCCGCTCTTGTTGTGCCCTAGTTGCACCAAACTTGCACCCTACTTGCGCCCTAGTTGCGCCCTATTTACCCCCTAGTTGTACCCGAATTGGACCCTACTTGCGCCCTAGCTGCGCCCTAGTTGTGCCCTTGTTTTGAACTACTTGCACCCTTGTTGTAACAGAGTTGTTCCAAAGTTGTGCCAGTGCAAGAGTTGTGCCATAGTTGAGCAAGATTTCTTCGAGAGTTGTGCCAGAGTTGTGCCAGAGTTGTGCCAGAGTTGTGCCAGATTTGTGCCAGAGTTGTGCCAGGGTTGTGCCAGAGTTGTGCCAGAGTCATGCCAGAGTTGTGCCACAGTTGTGCCACAGTTGTGCCAGAGTTGTGCCAGAGTTGTGCCAGAGTTGTGCCAGATTTGTGCCAGAGTTGTGCCAGGGTTGTGCCAGAGTTGTGCCAGAGTCATGCCAGAGTTGTGCCACAGTTGTGCCACAGTTGTGCCAGAGTTGTGCCAGAGCTGTGTCAGATTTGTGCCATAGTTGTGCCAGATTTGTGCCAAAGTTGTGCCAGAGTTGTGCCAGAGTCATGCCAGAGTTGTGCCACAGTTGTGCCACAGTTGTGCCAGAGTTGTGCCAGAGCTGTGTCAGATTTGTGCCATAGTTGTGCCAGATTTGTGCCAAAGTTGTGCCAGAGTTGTTCCAAAGATGTGCCAGAGTTGTGCCAGAGTTTTTCCAGGGTTGTTTCATATTTGTGCCAGAGTTGTGCCACAGTTGTGCCAGAGTTGTGTCAAAATTGTGCCATTGTTTGGTAAACTTGTGCCAGAGTTGTGTCAAAATTGTGCCATCGTTTGGTAACCTTGTGTCAGAGTTGTGCCATAGTTGTGCAAGAGTTGTGCCAGAGTTGTTCCAGAGTTGATCCAGAATTTTGCCAGAGTTGTGCAAGAGTTGTGCTAGAGGTGTGCCAGCGTTGTGCGAGAGTTGTGCCAGAGTTGTGCCAAAGATGTTTCAAAGTTGTGCCAGATTTGTGCCATCGTTGTGCCACCGTTGTGCCAGAGTTGTGCTAGAGTTGTTCCAGAGTTGTGCCAGAGTTGTGCCATGGTTTTAACAGCGTTGTGCCAGAGTTGTGCCAGTGCAACAGTTGTGCCATAGTTGAGCAAGAGTTCTTCAGGAGTTGTGCCAGAGTTGTTCCAGAGTTGTGCCAGAGTTGTGCCAGAGGTGTGCCAGTGCAAGAGTTGTGCCATAGTTGAGAAAGAGTTCTTCCAGAGTTGTGCCAGATGTGTGCCAGAGTTGTGCCAGAGTTGTACCTGACTTGTGCCAGAGTTCTGCCAGAGTTTTACCAGAGTTGTACCAGGACGGTGCCAGAGTTGTGCCAGAGTCGTGCCAGAGTTGTGCCACAGTTGTGCCACAGTTGTGCCAGAGTTGTGCCAGAGTTGTGCCAGAGTTGTGCCAGAGTTGTGCCATAGTTGTGCCAGAGTTGTGCCAGAGTTGTGCCAGAGTTGTGCCAGAGTTGTGCCAGAGTTGTGCCAGAGTTGTGCCAGAGTTGTGCCAGAGTTGTGCCAGAGTTGTGCCAATGTTGTGCCAGAGTTGTACCAGAGTTGTTCTAGATTTGTGCCAGAGTTATGCCACGGTTATGCCAGAGTTGTGCCAGAGTCGTGCCAGAGTTGTGCCAGAGTTGTGCCAGAGTTGTGCCATAGTTGTGCCTGAGTTGTGCCAGTGTTGTCCCAACGTTGTGCCAGAGTTGTGCCAGAGTTGTGCCAGAGTTTTTCCAGGGTTGTGTCATATTTGTGCCAGAAGTGTGCCAGACTTGTGCCAGAGTTGTGCCAGAGTTGTGCCAGAGTTGTGCCAGAGTTGTGCCAGAGTTGTGCCAGAGTTGTGCCAGAGTTGTGCCAGAGTTGTGCCAGAGTTGTACCAGAGTTGTGCCAGAGTTGTGCCATATGTGTTCCAGAGTTGTTCCAGAGTTGTACCATATTTTTGTCAGAGTTGTGCCATAGTTTTTCCAGAATTGTGCAAGAGTTGTGCCAGAGTTGTGCAAGAGTTGTGCCAGAGTTGTGCCAGAGTTGTGCCAGAGTTTTTCAGAAGAATGGAGTGAGCGGCGGAAGCGACGGCAGAAGCAGGAGGAAGCAGAGCGATGCGTCAGTCATGAAGATGATGATGACAGCGATGAGCAGTGGAGAGAATTGGACACAGAAGACACGGAGATGAGTATCCAGCAGACATAGCAGGAGTGATAAGGCAGCGCGGTGAGGATAGACAGGCAGGCAGCAAGAGAATGCTTGAGGCGAGACGTGCAGAGTTCATGTCGCGAGTTGATGCATGGACAGGAGGTGAGCGAAGGAGCGAGTAGAGCGAAGACACGGTGGCGACGTTGCGGAATGAAAGGTGAATTGGATGGATAGAAACGTTCTGGGTTAAACTCGAGGGTATATACATCCTCGGTATATGTGGACAGAACAGGACAAAATAGATATACAACGGCTTCTTTGCGCTAGCCGGACGCGGGTGACACATGTCACTTTATTAGAGGATCCCTTGAATGTTCGGTCTCAACGGGTAGTCTCCGAGAGCTGTTTTTCAAGTTGGTTCGGGTAGGGACGTGAACCGTTATTGAGAGCTCGGATAGTTTCCGAGGGATTTTGTCTTGTCGGATTCTATTTCCAGCACCCCTTGTGAATCTGACAAGGTTAAGGAGGATGACCTCTCATGCTAGTGGTAGTGTGCGTCTTCCCACATGGATGAATGTTCTACTCCACAGTGCATGAGCAGGTTGTTCCACATTTCCCTGAGGTCAGCAGGGAAGTCATCAACCAGATGATGAAGGTTGC
>SZWC01005150.1:73656-90097 GCA_023375785.1 Penium margaritaceum
CTGGCCACAGATGCTGATCAAGCTGACAACAAAGGCAGATGATGACAGATGATTGGGCACAAGGGTAGAACATGTGTGCTGTGAAAGGTTTTGGCGTGGGCGCAGGTCGTCGCGAGAATGGCCATGTGACCGGGCGAATCCTTGCGCCGAGCAGATGAATACTGAGGATACCAGTGGACTGATGTTGATTGACTGGGCGCAGGGTTGAAACCACGTGCGCTGAGGATGATGATGAAAATGACGATGATGATGAAAAGTGGATGCTGAGGCAGGAACAAGGATGTAGAGGATGTTGAGACTTAATGAGGTGAATGTACGGCGCTGATGAGGAGGAGGAGGATGATGGAGACAATGCAGGGACTGGCGATGCGGAGAGAAAGAAGATGAGATTTGATGGAGCAGCTGCGACAGAGAAGGAGAGATGGAGGAGATGTGAAGTGAGCCGCGGTAGACGCGAACGAGGCTTCCAGCTGCTCTGATGTCAGGAGAGTGACGGCTTGTGCCCGAGTTGGCACGAGACCGACGGGCAGGAAGACAGGTGGTGTCCGATGTCCTGAAAGCAAGAGGAAGGCTGCTGCAGTGAGAGAGGTGGAGGCATTCGCGGAGGTCAGGAGAGTGACGGCTTGTTCCCCAGTTGGCCTGAGACCGACGGGCAGGAAGACTGGTGGTGTCCGATGTCCCAACGGTGAACGGTGCTTTGCTGTACTGGGAGAGCGGGGAAGAATGGTATGAGGAGATATCTCAAGAAGGTGATGCAGAACAGATGAGAAGGCATCGGATGATGCTGATGCAGAAAGAAGCGGCGGAGGTGGCAGCTGGAAAAGAAAAGATTGGAGAAGGTGCTGTAGGAAGCAATGGTCATGGACGGCAGGAAGCCTCGGAGAAGTTGGCGGCAGAAAGGCGAATCGAGAGCTTTTGGCAGCTGTTGGCAGTCGTTGGACGTTGCCATGGGTGTAGAGTTGGACACAGGGCTTGGTCACGACGGTTACAAGATCACCAAAGCGTGAGACACAATTGAGTTGACACTGCTGACATCAGCTGCTGATGAAGCGTAGAGCTGCGGCGTTGCGAAGAGTGAGGAAGCAAGCACGAGATCAGGGAGAACCAGGCAGTGTGACCTGTCGCTCTGATACTATGTCAGAAGAGTGGAGTGAGCGGCGGAAGTGATGGTAGAAGCAGGAGGAAGCAGAGCAATGCGTCAGTCATGGAGATGATGACGACAGCGATAAGCAGTGCAGGGAGTTCGACGCAGAAGACACGGAAAGGAGTCTCCGGCAGACGATGCATGAGTGATAAGGCAGACCGGTGAGGATAGACAGGCAGGCAGCAAGAGAATACTAGAGGTGAGATGTGCAGAGTTGATGTCGCGAGTTGATGCGTTGAGGGGAGGTGAGAGAAGGAGTGAGTAGAGCGAAGACACGGCGGCGACGCCGCGGTATCAAAGGCGAACGGGATGGATAGAACTGTTCTAGATTGAAGTCAAGGGTATGAACATCCTCAGTATATATGGACAGAACAGGACAAAACAGATTTAAAAAGGCTTCTTTTTGCTAGCTGGACGCGGGTGACACATGTCACATTATTAGGGGATCGCTTGACTGTTCGGTCTCAACGGGTAGTCTCCAAGAGCCGGATAATGAGAGCTCGGATGATGCCCGAGGGATTTTGTCTTGTCACATTCTATCTCCATAAGAGTTGTGCCGGAATTGTGCCAGAGATGTGCCATAGTTGAGCCGGAGTTGTGCCAGAGTTGTGCCCGAGTTGTTCCAGAGTTGTGCCATAGTTGTCACAGAGCTTTGCCAAAGTGATGCCAGCGTTGTGCCAGAGTTGTGCCAGAGTCATGCCATAGTTGTGCCTAAGCTCTGCCTGAGTTATGCCATCGTTGTGCCAGATTTGTGCCATAATTGTAACGGAGTTGTGCCAAAGTTGTGCCAGAGTTGTGCCAGAGTTGTGCCGGAGTTATGCAAGAGTTGTGCCTGAGTTGTGCCTGAGTTGTGCCTGAGTTGTGCAGGAGTTGTGCCCGAGTTGTACCAGAGGTGTGCCAGAATTGTGCCACTGTTGTGCCAGAGCTGTGCCATAATTGTAACAGATTTGGGCCAGAGTTGTGCCAGAGTTGTGCCAAAGTTGTGCCAGAGTTGTGCCAGAGTAGTGCCAGAGTTGTGCCAGAGTTGTGCAAACGTTTTGCCAGAGTTGTGCCAAAGTTGTGCCAGAGTTGTGCCAGAGTAGTGCCAGAGTTGTGCCAGAGTTGTGCAAACGTTTTGCCAGAGTTGCGCCAGAGTTGTGCCAGAGTTGTACCAGAGTTGTGCCAGATTTGTGCCATAGTTATGCAAGAGTTATGCCAAAGTTGTGCCAGAGTTCTGCCGGAGTAATGCCAGAGTTGTGCCATCATTTTGCCATGGTTGTGCCAGAGTTGTGCCACAGTTATGCCAGAGTTGTCCCAGAGTTGTGCCAGAGTTGTGCCAGATTTGTGCCATAGTTTTGCCAGAGTTGTGCCAGAGTTGTGCCACAGTTATGCCAGAGTTGTCCCAGAGTTGTGCCAGAGTTGTGCCAGATTTGTGCCATAGTTTTGCCAGAGTTGTGCCAGAGTTGTGCAAGAGTTGTGCCAGAGCTATGTAACGGTAATGCCGGAGTTGTGCCAGAGTTGTGCCAGAGTTGTGCCAGATTTGAGCCAGAGTTGTACCAGAGTTGAGCCAGAGATGCCAGAGTCGTGCCAGAGTTGTGCCATAGTTGTGCCAGTGTTGTGCCAGAGTTGTGCCAGAGTTTTTCCTGAGCCGTTCCATATTCGTGCCAGAGTTGTGGCAGAGTTGTGCGAGAGTTGTGCCAGATTTGTACCAGAGTTGTGCCAGAGTTGTGCCATAGTTGTGCCAGAGTTGTGCCAGAGTGCAGCCAGAGTCGTGCCAGAGCTGTGTCAGAGTTGCGCTAGAGTTGTGCCAGAGTTCTGCAAAAGTTGTGCCAGAGTTGTGCCAGAGTTGTACGAGAGTTGTGCCAGAGTTGTGCCAGAGTTGTGCCAGAAATGTCTCAAAACTGTTCCATAGTTTGAAAATGTTGCCCCAGAGTTGTACCATAGTTGAGCAAGAGTTGTGCCAGATTTGTTTCAGAGTCGTTCCAGAATTTTTCAAGAGATGTGCAAGAGTTGAGCCAGATTTGTGCCAGAGGTTAGCCATAGATGTGCCAGAGTTGTGCAAGAGGTGTACCAAAGTTGTGCCAGAGTTGTGCCAGTGCAGGAGTTGTGCCATAGTTGAGGAAGAGTTCTTTGAGAGTTGTGCCAGAGATGTGCCAGAGTTGTGCCAGAGTTGTGCCGGAGTTGTGCCAGAATTGTGCCAAAGGTATGCCAGAGTTGTGCCGGAGTTGTGCCAGAGTTGTGCCAGAGTTGTTCCAGAGTTGTGGCAGAGTTGTGCCAGAGTTGTGCCAGGGTTGTGCCAGAGTTGGGCTAGAGTTGTGCAAGAGATGTGCCAAAGTTGTGCCAGATCTGTGCCATCATTGTGCCGGAGTTGTGCCAGAGTTGTGCCTGAGTTGTGCCAGAGTTGAGCCGGAGCTGTGCCAGAGTTGTGCCACAGTTGAGCCAGAATTGTGTCAGCGTTGTGCCAGAGTTGTGCCAGGGTTGTGCCAGAGTTGGGCTAGAGTTGTGCAAGAGATGTGCCAAAGTTGTGCCAGATCTGTGCCATCATTGTGCCGGAGTTGTGCCAGAGTTGTGCCTGAGTTGTGCCAGAGTTGAGCCGGAGCTGTGCCAGAGTTGTGCCACAGTTGAGCCAGAATTGTGTCAGCGTTGTGCCAGAGTTGTGCCAGGGTTGTGCCAGAGTTGGGCTAGAGTTGTGCAAGAGATGTGCCAAAGTTGTGCCAGATCTGTGCCATCATTGTGCCGGAGTTGTGCCAGAGTTGTGCCTGAGTTGTGCCAGAGTTGAGCCGGAGCTGTGCCAGAGTTGTGCCACAGTTGAGCCAGAATTGTGTCAGCGTTGTGCCAGAGTTGTGCCAGGGTTGTGCCAGAGTTGGGCTAGAGTTGTGCAAGAGATGTGCCAAAGTTGTGCCAGATCTGTGCCATCATTGTGCCGGAGTTGTGCCAGAGTTGTGCCTGAGTTGTGCCAGAGTTGAGCCGGAGCTGTGCCAGAGTTGTGCCACAGTTGAGCCAGAATTGTGTCAGCGTTGTGCCAGAGTTGTGCCAGGGTTGTGCCAGAGTTGGGCTAGAGTTGTGCAAGAGATGTGCCAAAGTTGTGCCAGATCTGTGCCATCATTGTGCCGGAGTTGTGCCAGAGTTGTGCCTGAGTTGTGCCAGAGTTGAGCCGGAGCTGTGCCAGAGTTGTGCCACAGTTGAGCCAGAATTGTGTCAGCGTTGTGCCAGAGTTGTGCCAGGGTTGTGCCAGAGTTGGGCTAGAGTTGTGCAAGAGATGTGCCAAAGTTGTGCCAGATCTGTGCCATCATTGTGCCGGAGTTGTGCCAGAGTTGTGCCTGAGTTGTGCCAGAGTTGAGCCGGAGCTGTGCCAGAGTTGTGCCACAGTTGAGCCAGAATTGTGTCAGCGTTGTGCCAGAGTTGTGCCAGGGTTGTGCCAGAGTTGGGCTAGAGTTGTGCAAGAGATGTGCCAAAGTTGTGCCAGATCTGTGCCATCATTGTGCCGGAGTTGTGCCAGAGTTGTGCCTGAGTTGTGCCAGAGTTGAGCCGGAGCTGTGCCAGAGTTGTGCCACAGTTGAGCCAGAATTGTGTCAGCGTTGTGCCAGAGTTGTGCCAGGGTTGTGCCAGAGTTGGGCTAGAGTTGTGCAAGAGATGTGCCAAAGTTGTGCCAGATCTGTGCCATCATTGTGCCGGAGTTGTGCCAGAGTTGTGCCTGAGTTGTGCCAGAGTTGAGCCGGAGCTGTGCCAGAGTTGTGCCACAGTTGAGCCAGAATTGTGTCAGCGTTGTGCCAGAGTTGTGCCAGGGTTGTGCCAGAGTTGGGCTAGAGTTGTGCAAGAGATGTGCCAAAGTTGTGCCAGATCTGTGCCATCATTGTGCCGGAGTTGTGCCAGAGTTGTGCCTGAGTTGTGCCAGAGTTGAGCCGGAGCTGTGCCAGAGTTGTGCCACAGTTGAGCCAGAATTGTGTCAGCGTTGTGCCAGAGTTGTGCCAGGGTTGTGCCAGAGTTGGGCTAGAGTTGTGCAAGAGATGTGCCAAAGTTGTGCCAGATCTGTGCCATCATTGTGCCGGAGTTGTGCCAGAGTTGTGCCTGAGTTGTGCCAGAGTTGAGCCGGAGCTGTGCCAGAGTTGTGCCACAGTTGAGCCAGAATTGTGTCAGCGTTGTGCCAGAGTTGTGCCAGGGTTGTGCCAGAGTTGGGCTAGAGTTGTGCAAGAGATGTGCCAAAGTTGTGCCAGATCTGTGCCATCATTGTGCCGGAGTTGTGCCAGAGTTGTGCCTGAGTTGTGCCAGAGTTGAGCCGGAGCTGTGCCAGAGTTGTGCCACAGTTGAGCCAGAATTGTGTCAGCGTTGTGCCAGAGTTGTGCCAGGGTTGTGCCAGAGTTGGGCTAGAGTTGTGCAAGAGATGTGCCAAAGTTGTGCCAGATCTGTGCCATCATTGTGCCGGAGTTGTGCCAGAGTTGTGCCTGAGTTGTGCCAGAGTTGAGCCGGAGCTGTGCCAGAGTTGTGCCACAGTTGAGCCAGAATTGTGTCAGCGTTGTGCCAGAGTTGTGCCAGGGTTGTGCCAGAGTTGGGCTAGAGTTGTGCAAGAGATGTGCCAAAGTTGTGCCAGATCTGTGCCATCATTGTGCCGGAGTTGTGCCAGAGTTGTGCCTGAGTTGTGCCAGAGTTGAGCCGGAGCTGTGCCAGAGTTGTGCCACAGTTGAGCCAGAATTGTGTCAGCGTTGTGCCAGAGTTGTGCCAGGGTTGTGCCAGAGTTGGGCTAGAGTTGTGCAAGAGATGTGCCAAAGTTGTGCCAGATCTGTGCCATCATTGTGCCGGAGTTGTGCCAGAGTTGTGCCTGAGTTGTGCCAGAGTTGAGCCGGAGCTGTGCCAGAGTTGTGCCACAGTTGAGCCAGAATTGTGTCAGCGTTGTGCCAGAGTTGTGCCAGGGTTGTGCCAGAGTTGGGCTAGAGTTGTGCAAGAGATGTGCCAAAGTTGTGCCAGATCTGTGCCATCATTGTGCCGGAGTTGTGCCAGAGTTGTGCCTGAGTTGTGCCAGAGTTGAGCCGGAGCTGTGCCAGAGTTGTGCCACAGTTGAGCCAGAATTGTGTCAGCGTTGTGCCAGAGTTGTGCCAGGGTTGTGCCAGAGTTGGGCTAGAGTTGTGCAAGAGATGTGCCAAAGTTGTGCCAGATCTGTGCCATCATTGTGCCAGAGTTGTGCCAGAGTTTTGCCATAGTTGTGCCAAAGTTGTGCGAGAGGTGTGCCAGAGTTGTGCCAGAGTTGTGCCAGTGCAAGAGTTGTGCCATATTTAAGCAAGAGTTCTTCAACAGTTGTGCCAGATTAGTTTTAGAGTTGTGCCAGAGTTGTCCCAGATTTGTGCCATAGTTGTAACATAGTTGTGCCAGAGGTGTGCCAGGGTTGTGCCAGGATTTTGCCAGAGTTGTGCCACAGTTGTACCAGAGTTGTGCCAGAGTTGTACCGGAGTTGTGCCAGAGTTGGGCCAGAGTTGTGACAGAGTTGTGCCAGAGTTGTGCCAGAGTGGTGCCAGAGTTGGGCCAGAGTTGTGACAGAGTTGTGCCAGAGTTGTGCCAGAGTGGTGCCAGAGTTGGGCCAGAGTTGTGCCAGAGTTGTGCCAGAGTAGTGCTAGAGATTTGCCACAGTTGTGCAAGAGTTGTGCCAGAGTTGTTCTAGAGTCGTTTCAGAGTTGTGCCAGGGTTGTGCCAGAGTTGTGCCAGAGTTGTGCCAGAGTTGTGCCAGACTTTTGCTAGAGTTATGCCACAGTTTGGCCAGATTTGTGTCACAGTTGTGACAGAATTGTGCTAGAGTTGTGTTAGAGATTTGCCTGAGTTGTGCCAGAGTTGTGTCCGAGTTGTGCCAGAGTTACACCAGAGTTGTGCCTGAGTTCTACCAGAGTTGTGCCAGAGTTGTGCCAGAGCTGTGTCTTATGCATAACAGACTTGTGCCAGAGGTCTGTGAGAGTTGGGCCAGAGTTGTGCCAGAGTTGTTCCAGAGTTGTGCCGGAGTTGTGCCAGTGTTGCGCGAGAGTTGTGCCGTAGTTTTGTCAGAGTTTTGCCAGATTTGTGCCAGAGTTTTGCCAGAGTTGTGCTACAGTTGTGCCAGAGTTGTGCCAGAGTTGTACCAGAGTTGTGCCTGAGTTTTACCAGAGTTGTGCCAGATTTGTGCCGGAGTTGGGCCAGAGTTGTCCCAGAGTTGTGCCAGAGTTGTACCAGAGTTGTGCCTGAGTTTTACCAGAGTTGTGCCAGATTTGTGCCGGAGTTGGGCCAGAGTTGTCCCAGAGTTGTGCCAGAGTTGTACCAGAGTTGTGCCTGAGTTTTACCAGAGTTGTGCCAGATTTGTGCCGGAGTTGGGCCAGAGTTGTCCCAGAGTTGTGCCAGAGTTGTACCAGAGTTGTGCCTGAGTTTTACCAGAGTTGTGCCAGATTTGTGCCGGAGTTGGGCCAGAGTTGTCCCAGAGTTGTGCCAGAGTTGTACCAGAGTTGTGCCTGAGTTTTACCAGAGTTGTGCCAGATTTGTGCCGGAGTTGGGCCAGAGTTGTCCCAGAGTTGTGCCAGAGTTGTACCAGAGTTGTGCCTGAGTTTTACCAGAGTTGTGCCAGATTTGTGCCGGAGTTGGGCCAGAGTTGTCCCAGAGTTGTGCCAGAGTTGTACCAGAGTTGTGCCTGAGTTTTACCAGAGTTGTGCCAGATTTGTGCCGGAGTTGGGCCAGAGTTGTCCCAGAGTTGTGCCAGAGTTGTACCAGAGTTGTGCCTGAGTTTTACCAGAGTTGTGCCAGATTTGTGCCGGAGTTGGGCCAGAGTTGTCCCAGAGTTGTGCCAGAGTTGTACCAGAGTTGTGCCTGAGTTTTACCAGAGTTGTGCCAGATTTGTGCCGGAGTTGGGCCAGAGTTGTCCCAGAGTTGTGCCAGAGTTGTACCAGAGTTGTGCCTGAGTTTTACCAGAGTTGTGCCAGATTTGTGCCGGAGTTGGGCCAGAGTTGTCCCAGAGTTGTGCCAGAGTTGTACCAGAGTTGTGCCTGAGTTTTACCAGAGTTGTGCCAGATTTGTGCCGGAGTTGGGCCAGAGTTGTCCCAGAGTTGTGCCAGAGTTGTACCAGAGTTGTGCCTGAGTTTTACCAGAGTTGTGCCAGATTTGTGCCGGAGTTGGGCCAGAGTTGTCCCAGAGTTGTGCCAGAGTTGTACCAGAGTTGTGCCTGAGTTTTACCAGAGTTGTGCCAGATTTGTGCCGGAGTTGGGCCAGAGTTGTCCCAGAGTTGTGCCAGAGTTGTACCAGAGTTGTGCCTGAGTTTTACCAGAGTTGTGCCAGATTTGTGCCGGAGTTGGGCCAGAGTTGTCCCAGAGTTGTGCCAGAGTTGTACCAGAGTTGTGCCTGAGTTTTACCAGAGTTGTGCCAGATTTGTGCCGGAGTTGGGCCAGAGTTGTCCCAGAGTTGTGCCAGAGTTGTACCAGAGTTGTGCCTGAGTTTTACCAGAGTTGTGCCAGATTTGTGCCGGAGTTGGGCCAGAGTTGTCCCAGAGTTGTGCCAGAGTTGTACCAGAGTTGTGCCTGAGTTTTACCAGAGTTGTGCCAGATTTGTGCCGGAGTTGGGCCAGAGTTGTCCCAGAGTTGTGCCAGAGTTGTGCTAGAGTTGTGCTAGAGATGTGCCAAAGTTGTGCCAGATCTGTGCCATCATTGTGCCAGAGTTGTGCCAGAGTTGTGCCAGAGTTGTGCCAGAGTTTTGCCAGAGTTGTGCCAGAGTTGTGCCAGAGTTTTGCCAGAGTTGTGCCAGAGTTGTGCTAGAGTTGTGCCTTATTTGTGCCAGAGTTTTGCCAGAGTTGTTCCTGAGTTGTGCTACAGTTATGCCAGAGTTGTGCCAAAGTTGTGCCAGAGTTATGCAAGAGTAGTGTCAGATTTGTGCCAGAGCTGTACCATAGTTGTGCGAGAGTTGTGCCAGAGTCATGCCAGAGTTGTGGTAGAGTTGTGCCATAGTTATGCCAGAGTTTTGCCAGAGTTGCGCCATGTTGGAAAAAGGACAGCCGTCAGATCGACTCGATCCAGCGATTTACTGGGCTTGGCACAACAACAACAAAAAGCAAACAAGAGGGCCGAGAGAGAGATCCCCCTCTCTTTCTCGACCCTCCTGTCTATCCTACATGGCGGGGCATGGTATGACTGTGGGCAGGCCTCTTTAGGCGTCCCACTGATCCATCCATTGGCAGCCCTACCCACTCTACTCATCCTATTAGAGCTCCGGAGAGCTGATTGGATTATGGTACTGGAAGCTGTATATTTTGGCAGGATTTGAACAAACAGGGTTTGTTGCCTNAGCTGTACCATAGTTGTGCGAGAGTTGTGCCAGAGTCATGCCAGAGTTGTGGTAGAGTTGTGCCATAGTTATGCCAGAGTTTTGCCAGAGTTGCGCCATGTTGGAAAAAGGACAGCCGTCAGATCGACTCGATCCAGCGATTTACTGGGCTTGGCACAACAACAACAAAAAGCAAACAAGAGGGCCGAGAGAGAGATCCCCCTCTCTTTCTCGACCCTCCTGTCTATCCTACATGGCGGGGCATGGTATGACTGTGGGCAGGCCTCTTTAGGCGTCCCACTGATCCATCCATCGGCAGCCCTACCCACTCTACTCATCCTATTAGAGCTCCGGAGAGCTGATTGGATTATGGTACTGTAAGCTGTATATTTTGGCAGGATTTGAACAAACAGGGTTTGTTGCCTAGCAGACCAAGCGAGAATGTGAGCGTGAGCTCCTTTCGACTTCGAGTCTGTTGACGTGGCAGGGGGCTGGAGCACGCGAAAGATATTGCTCTTTCTAAAGATGGATCCTGTGATCACAAATCCTTGCGAGGACAGTGGAATGATTGGAGCCGTTGCCGAATCGAGAAGTGTGACCATTCGGTCCTCTTGAGACAAACGCCCGAGAAAGATCAATGGCCATGGGAAGCTACCACAGATCCGGACGATCTCGTCCGTGGATCGCACCGAGGGTGCTGGAAATCTGCCAACCTCGGTCTGCCGATGATCGGAGATCATCATGCGGGTGATCCTTTGACTGAGAACTGTAAGACACAAGGATACCGGACTACGTAAACACTTGTACTTTTCTGCTATTAGCTAGTACAGACAGAGAAGTAGCCGTAGGTTTGTATTTTTTATTACTTCATCGATGTGAGATCAGTTTGAACAAGCTTGGTGCTGTTGAAAAGCTTGTGAGACGAGTCGTGTAACTGTGCCTTCAGTCCATACTCTTGAATCGCACAGTCAATGACATTACTGAGGCAAGAGTACCTGTGTGTGTATGAGTGGTGACACGTGTCAGAGAGATCATCACCAAGAATTCAGGAAAGCATCAAAGTGTAGATCAATCAGAAGACTGCATCTGAAGATTCCTAACGATTCTGTTATGTAAAATTTCAACATTTGGTATCAGAGCAAATGGTATCTTCAGATCTACGCAACTATGGCAGCAACCATCAACAATGGAGATCACTTCAAAGAGGCGCCGTTTGACGGCGACGACTACCATACCTTCGTATTCAACATTGAGATGATTTTTCTAAACAAGGGACTTTGGGGAGTCGTCTGCGATCGTCCCACTGAGACATTACGTGCAGGAGCGTCACCTGAAGAACAAGTCAGCTGGAAGCAGCGCTGTGATCAGGCATTTTCAATTCTGGCACTGAATCAAACAGAACGACTCAAGTTTATCATCAGAGAAAACAACCCAACCAGCTGTCCAAGGAAGGCTTGGAAGGCTCTTAAGAATTGTTATGAAAGAACGAGCGATGTTGAACTGGGAAGTCTTTTGACAGAGTTTCACACTCAACAGATGGAAGAAAGAACACGTATGGAGGACCACGTGTCTAATCTTAAACACCTGGCCAGTCGCATTTCATCAATGGGAGAAGTGATCTCTGAAAGTGTCCTAGTACTAACTCTCTTTCGTNGGCAGCCCTACCCACTCTACTCATCCTATTAGAGCTCCGGAGAGCTGATTGGATTATGGTACTGGAAGCTGTATATTTTGGCAGGATTTGAACAAACAGGGTTTGTTGCCTAGCAGACCAAGCGAGAGTGTGAGTGTGAGCTCCTTTTGACTTCGAGTCTGTTGACGTGGCAGGGGGCTGGAGCACGCGAAAGATATTGCTCTTTCTAAAGATGGATCCTGTGATCACAAATCCTTGCGAGGACAGTGGAATGATTGGAGCTGTTGCCGAATCGAGAAGTGTGACCATTCGGTCCTCTTGAGACAAACGCCCGAGAAAGATCAACGGCCATGGGAAGCTACCACAGATCCGGACGATCTCGTCCGTGGATCGCACTGAATTCTGGCACTGAATCAAACAGAACGACTCAAGTTTATCATCAGAGAAAACTACCCAACCAGCTGTCCAAGGAAGGCTTGGAAGGCTCTTAAGAATTGTTATGAAAGAACGAGCGATGTTGAACTGGGAAGTCTTTTGACAGAGTTTCACACTCAACAGATGGAAGAAAGAACACGTATGGAGGACCACGTGTCTAATCTTAAACACCTGGCCAGTCGCATTTCATCAATGGGAGAAGTGATCTCTGAAAGTGTCCTAGTACTAACTCTCTTTCGTGGACTTCATGCCAGATTCAAAGACACCATCAACCGACTTCAGAATTTTCAGAAACAGGGGAAGACCTTTGATGCTCAACTGGCTGAACTTCGAACAACTTTGCAGCAAGCCATTGATGCACAAGGTAGAGCAGCTGGCGGGGCACCTGATGCTGCCGCTGGAGCTACACCAGTAGCAGAAGCACCACCTGGAAGTCAACCATATTCTCTAAATCTGGAGAAGGCTGTCGAAGAGCTAATGATGGTTGAAGAACAATATGTCAAGGACAATGGAGGTGAAACTGGCCTTGTGACCAAGTATCAGGGACAAAGGACAAAGAAGTTTGGATCCTATGGTAACGGCAGTCAGGGCTCCCTTACGCACTTCAGCAGCAGAGACCAACCAACTCCTTACTCACCACGGGGCTTTGTTCCACCAAATGATCGAGTGTGTTGGACGTGCAAGCAAAAGGGGCACATTGCCGTGGACTGCCCAAAACGACGTCCAAGTTTTGCTCGACATTATGGTTCTTGATGGCCACATCAAGCAATGCTGATGACTTACATGTCCACCGTGGCCGCCTTTCTTACACGGTCTTCAAAAGCACAGGAATCATCTGACGAAGAAGACAACTTTCAGCTAAATCTCCTGTATGAAGGACCAATCCTGCTTGACGAAGACATGTCAGCCACACAGCCAGAGCATTCAACCTATGGCTCAGTACCAAAAGATGCAGCACATCACACTCTGGCAGAAGAAGAATTTGTGACTGAAGAATTGGCCATGTGCTCCATCGACAGCACGCTTCTCTTGGCTGCTGGCATCTTGGCATGGATTATGGACTCTGGTTGTACGAAAAACATGACTTGCAAGAAGGACTGGTTCCTCAACTTCAAACACTTCCTGACACCACGAGAAGTCCGCCTTGGTGATGGGAGAACTATCCCTGCCTACAGGCAAGGGACAGTCAGGGTCGGCATTAAGTGCAATGGAAAACCAGCAATCAGGACCTTTGAAGACCTCACTGCAAATCTTCTTTCCGTTACCAAGCTCAACGACAAAGGTTTTAAAGTTGTGTTTGATACTGACAAGAACTGCAAGGTGTACAACCAGATATCTCAACTGGCAGCGGTGGCCACTCGAATGGGAAACCTGACCATCCTTGATACCAGCGAACTTTCAAGACACCCAGAAACGCAAGAGATGGCCTTTGTGGCCTCTTTACCTACATCGGCAAAGACAACTTCTTCGTCAATCACGACAGAACTTTGGCACAAGCGTCTGGCACATGTCAGCTATTCAACTCTAACTAAATTGGCTGCAGATTCAGTTGCTCATGATCTTCCGGCCAGTCTGCTGCAAGACAGAGAAGCACCCATGTGTGCAGGCTGTATCACAGGCAAACAACATCGAGCCTCTTTCCAAACCCTCCCGTCACATGGAACCCACGAGTGCCTGGAACTCGTGCACATGGACCTCTGCTATATCAAGGAAGGCTCTCCCTCCAACAAGCACTATTTCCTTGTCATTCTGGATGACTACACGCATATGGTCTGGACCCAGATCCTCCGCTTCAAATCTGATGCTATTGAAGCAATTAAAACTTGGGTTCGACAGGTTGAAAACGAGACCAGCCTGGCAGTCAAGAAAATCCGCACTGACAACGGGACCGAGTTTGTCAACCGCAACCACAAAGTCTTCTACAATAGAGAGGCATTCAACATCAAACCACGGTGCCATGTGCCCCACAGCAGAATGGCAAGGCAGAACGGATGAATCAGACTCTTGTTGAACGAGTTCGGACCATGCTCCACACCGCTGGCCTTTCATCTGCTTTCTGGGCTGAAGCTCTTCACACTACAGCGTATATCACAAATCTTCTTCCTACCGCAAAGTTGCCTGCAGGTGCATCAACACCCTATGAAGCATGGACTGGGAACAAGCCCTATCTGGGACACATCCGTATTTTCGGATGTACAGCACACGCCTGGGTCTGGCCAGAAGAACGCTCCAAGCTTGATCCACGATCAAAAGTCTGCATCCTCCTTGGGTACGAGACACACGACATCTATTGACTTTGGGACCCAGACTCTAAACATGTGATGTGGAGCAGACAACCCATCTTCGATGAAAGCTTCTTCAATTGAGCACGTGATGCAACACCACCAGCAGTCATGCCCACTGTCTACATTGAGACAACTCCATCGTCTCTTCAAAAATTCTCCGTTGACCCCACACCTGATGACCACGCTGGTGTACTTCCTCCTGTGCTTCCAGAGGAACATCATGATGCTCCCGCTACTCCACAGACATTCATCCCCAGCACTACGTCAGCTGTTTCAAAATCAGGACTACGCCGGTCCGCCCGACTCACAAAACCTCCGTCATTTCTTCTGCTTGGTTTTCTGTCAACCACTGAGATCCCAGCCGACGACGACATTGATGACACAGCACTACTCACACAAGTGGTGGATCCCACCAGCTGCAAAGATGCTATGCGCCGCCCGGATGCCGACCAATGGCGCCAAGCAGCTGAAGAGGAACTCTCTCAACTTAAAAAACAACACACATGGGATCTTGTCCCTCGACCACCCAACACTCCCGTTGTTACGTGTAAGTGGGTGTTCCAAACCAAGCTGACCAGTGCAGGTACACCTGATCGCTACAAAGCCCACCTTGTTGCGTGCGGATACAGTCAAGTTCTTCAGGTAAACTATCAAGACACCTTTGCACCTGTAGCCAAGTACTCATCTATCAGAGTGATCCTATCTCTGGCCGCCAACAACAAATGGCACCTCCATCAAATGGACGTCAAAAGTTCCTTCCTCAACTGCGACCTCAATGGAATCATCTACATGACTCAACCAGAGGGGTTCATCTCTCCAGATGAACCCGATCACGTCTGCAAGCTCAACAAGTCTTTGCATGGCCTGAAGCAAGCTCCACGACAATGGAACCTGAAGATTCATGAATTCTTCCTGGTCCAAGGTCTTCAATGCCTTCATTCAGACCACTCAGTGTACTTTTGTGGAGGGTCTAATCTTCTCGGCGTTATTCTCTACGTGGACGACCTCATTCTGTTTGGGCCATCTCCCTTTGTTCTGGATACCCTCAAACAGCAGCTGTCTCGCCACTTTGAAATGACTGACATGGGGCCACTCAAGTACTACCTCGGCATTCAAGTCACTCATGACATAGCGCACGGCCAGGTGACGCTCACTCAAACCACCTATGCCCAACGTGTGGCCGACAAGTTTGGCCTTGGTACATCCACTCCACAGACTACACCACTCTCAAAGGATCACGGTCTTACCAAACCGGTCACAACAGCCACACCTTTGGCTTCCTCGGAGGATGCCCAAGCTTTTCCACGAATGGTGGGCTCATTGATGTACTCCTCTGTGGCTACGCGGCCTGACCTCTCCTTTGCCGTTGGCCTTCTCAGTCAAGGATGCCAACGCCCTCGGACTGCTCACATCGTGGCCACCAAACGCAGCATTCGCTACCTCCGTGGATCCGCCTCTCTTGCTATCCGCTACTCCTCTGGGAACAATGTTCTCCAGGGCTTCTGTGATGCCGATCTCTCTGGTGATCACACCACAAGTCGCTCCACCTCTGGGTATGTCTTCCTTCTCAATGGTGGACCCGTCAGCTGGCGCAGAAAGAAGCAGTCTGTGGTCTCTCTCTCCTCTACTGAAGCTGAATACATCGCTGAGAGTGAATGCACGAGAGAGGCAGTCTGGCTTTGCATGCTTCTGAGTGAGCTCGGGTTTGACCAACTTGAACCCACGCCCATTCACTGTGACAATGAAGGAGCCATCGCTCTCTCCAAAGATCCGGTTCTCCATGATCGAACCAAGCAAGTCCACCGGTAGTATCACTACGTCTGCGACGCCGTCGCGGAAGGCAAGGTCGTCATGCACTACCTCCCCACCGCTCATCAGACTGCTGACATCTTCACCAAAGCTCTCTTTGCCGACCGCCACACTAATCTCTGCACTCGCATGGGTCTTCTCTCCTCGTCCTGATTTCTCTTGGCGCTGCTTCTTCTCGGCTCTTCATCCGCTGCTGCTCGTTCCAGGCCCTCTCTTTCCGTCCCACCCATATGAGGCGTTGGGACGGATGGAGATGGTCCTCGGTGGAGCCGTTGTCGCTTCCCGTTTCCGTGCCTCCCACATGAGGCGTTGGCAAGGACGCGGGCCGCGTGCGACCGCTTCCCCGACTCTCTTGCTTCTGCCCGCTCCCTCTCTACGTCCTCTTCTCCTGCCTGCCGCTGCTGGTTGTTCCCCTCTTCCGTCCCCCCCATATGAGGTGTTGGGACGAACGCCGGGACGTCAACCCCTCTGCCTCCTCTGCGCACTCCCTCTCCCTTTCCTTCTTTCTCCTTGCGTCTGCACTCTCTTGTACTTCTCCTCCCGTGCCCGATCCTTGCAGAACGCCAACGTCCTCACCCGCTGGCCTGTTCGGGGCGGGGGCCGCATCATTCACAACTGCAAATCTTCTCCACTTATATCCTGTCCGGTCCTTCTTCTGTCTTCAGACCCCGTTGGGTGGGCTGCCGCTGTCAGCTCACCATTCGGGCCGGATGAGCGGGAGGTGACCAACTCCCCCGAGTCCGGGCAGGGTGTGCTGCTGGGTCCGGTCTTTCCCCAGCCATTGGGGCGCTGCCCGAGCTACAAAGTTCTTACCGCCCCACTGTACACCCTACGTCTTGTTCCTCCTGGTGTTCCGGACCTTATTTTTTTTCTCTGAAAAGGCTTGGTTGGCCCGGGGGG
>SZWC01005150.1:126143-140863 GCA_023375785.1 Penium margaritaceum
TGTGGTTGAGAGTGGTTGCGTGTGGTTGGGAGTGAATGCGAGTGGTTGCGACTGGTTGCGAGTGGTTGTGAGTGGTAGCAAGTGAGGTGGTATTGAGTGGTTGCAAGTGGTTGCGACTGGTTACGACTGGTTGCGAGTGCTTGTGAGTGGTTTCGAGTGGTTGCGAGTTGTTGTAAGTGGTTGGGAGTGGTTGAGAGTGGTTGCGAGTGGTTATGAGTGGTTGCAAGTGGTTGCGAGTAGTTGCACGTGGTTGCGAGTGGTTAGGAGTGGTTTTCAGTTGTTGCAAGTGGTTGCGAGTGGTTGCGAGTGGTTACGAGTGGTTGTGAGTGGTTGCGAGTCGTTGTGAGTTGTTGTGAGTGGTTGCGAGTGGTTGCAAGTTGTTGAGAGTGGTTGCGAGTGGTTGCGAGTGGTTGTAAGTGGTTGTGAGTGGTGCCAGTGGCTGCAAAGGTTGTATGTGGTTGTGAGTTGGTGCGAGTGGTTGTGACTGGTTGCGAGTGGTTGCGAGTAGTTGCGAGTGGTTAAGAGTGGTTGTGAGTGGTTGCGAGTGGTTACGATTGGTTATGAGTGGTTGTGAGTGGTTGCGACTGGTTGCGACTGGTTGCGAGTGCTTGCGAGAGCTTGTGAGTGGTTGCAAGCGGTTAAGAGTGGTTCCGAGTGGTTGCGAGTGGTTGCGAGTGCTTTGGAGAGGTTGCGAGTGGTTGTGCATGGTTGTGAGTGGTTGTGAGTGGTTGTACGTGGTTGCGAGGGTTGCAAGTGGTTGTAAGTGGTTACGAGTTGTTCTGATTGGTTGCGAGTGGTTCCGAGTGGTTGCGAGTGGTTGCGAGTGCTTTGGAGAGGTTGCGAGTGGTTGTGCATGGTTGTGAGTGGTTGTGAGTGGTTGTACGTGGTTGCGAGGGTTGCAAGTGGTTGTAAGTGGTTACGAGTTGTTCTGATTGGTTGCGAGTGGTTCCGAGTGGTTGCGAGTGGTTGCGAGTGCTTTGGAGAGGTTGCGAGTGGTTGTGCATGGTTGTGAGTGGTTGTGAGTGGTTGTACGTGGTTGCGAGGGTTGCAAGTGGTTGTAAGTGGTTACGAGTTGTTCTGATTGGTTGCGAGTGGTTCCGAGTGGTTGCGAGTGGTTGCGAGTGCTTTGGAGAGGTTGCGAGTGGTTGTGCATGGTTGTGAGTGGTTGTGAGTGGTTGTACGTGGTTGCGAGGGTTGCAAGTGGTTGTAAGTGGTTACGAGTTGTTCTGATTGGTTGCGAGTGGTTCCGAGTGGTTGCGAGTGGTTGCGAGTGCTTTGGAGAGGTTGCGAGTGGTTGTGCATGGTTGTGAGTGGTTGTGAGTGGTTGTACGTGGTTGCGAGGGTTGCAAGTGGTTGTAAGTGGTTACGAGTTGTTCTGATTGGTTGCGAGTGGTTCCGAGTGGTTGCGAGTGGTTGCGAGTGCTTTGGAGAGGTTGCGAGTGGTTGTGCATGGTTGTGAGTGGTTGTGAGTGGTTGTACGTGGTTGCGAGGGTTGCAAGTGGTTGTAAGTGGTTACGAGTTGTTCTGATTGGTTGCGAGTGGTTCCGAGTGGTTGCGAGTGGTTGCGAGTGCTTTGGAGAGGTTGCGAGTGGTTGTGCATGGTTGTGAGTGGTTGTGAGTGGTTGTACGTGGTTGCGAGGGTTGCAAGTGGTTGTAAGTGGTTACGAGTTGTTCTGATTGGTTGCGAGTGGTTCCGAGTGGTTGCGAGTGGTTGCGAGTGCTTTGGAGAGGTTGCGAGTGGTTGTGCATGGTTGTGAGTGGTTGTGAGTGGTTGTACGTGGTTGCGAGGGTTGCAAGTGGTTGTAAGTGGTTACGAGTTGTTCTGATTGGTTGCGAGTGGTTCCGAGTGGTTGCGAGTGGTTGCGAGTGCTTTGGAGAGGTTGCGAGTGGTTGTGCATGGTTGTGAGTGGTTGTGAGTGGTTGTACGTGGTTGCGAGGGTTGCAAGTGGTTGTAAGTGGTTACGAGTTGTTCTGATTGGTTGCGAGTGGTTCCGAGTGGTTGCGAGTGGTTGCGAGTGCTTTGGAGAGGTTGCGAGTGGTTGTGCATGGTTGTGAGTGGTTGTGAGTGGTTGTACGTGGTTGCGAGGGTTGCAAGTGGTTGTAAGTGGTTACGAGTTGTTCTGATTGGTTGCGAGTGGTTCCGAGTGGTTGCGAGTGGTTGCGAGTGCTTTGGAGAGGTTGCGAGTGGTTGTGCATGGTTGTGAGTGGTTGTGAGTGGTTGTACGTGGTTGCGAGGGTTGCAAGTGGTTGTAAGTGGTTACGAGTTGTTCTGATTGGTTGCGAGTGGTTCCGAGTGGTTGCGAGTGGTTGCGAGTGCTTTGGAGAGGTTGCGAGTGGTTGTGCATGGTTGTGAGTGGTTGTGAGTGGTTGTACGTGGTTGCGAGGGTTGCAAGTGGTTGTAAGTGGTTACGAGTTGTTCTGATTGGTTGCGAGTGGTTCCGAGTGGTTGCGAGTGGTTGCGAGTGCTTTGGAGAGGTTGCGAGTGGTTGTGCATGGTTGTGAGTGGTTGTGAGTGGTTGTACGTGGTTGCGAGGGTTGCAAGTGGTTGTAAGTGGTTACGAGTTGTTCTGATTGGTTGCGAGTGGTTCCGAGTGGTTGCGAGTGGTTGCGAGTGGTAACGAGTGGTTGCGAGTGGTTGCAAGTGGTTGCGAGTGGTTGCGAGTAGTTGCACGTGGTTGGGAGTGGTTTAGAGTAGTTGCGAGTGGTTGCAAGTTATTACGAGTGGTTGTAAGTGATTGCAAGTCGTTGCGAGTGACTGCGAGTGGTGGCGAGTGGTTGCGACTAGTTGCGACTGGTTGCCACTGGTAGCCATTGGTTGCAAGTAGTTGCTTGTGGTCATCAGTGGTTGCGAGCTGTCGTGAGTGGTTGTGAGTGGTTGCGAGTGGTTGCGAGTGGTTGCGAGTGGTTGCGAGTTGTTGTGAGTGGTTGCGAGTGGTCGCGAGTGGTCGCAAGTGGTCGCAAGTAGTTGCAAGTGGTCGTGAGTGGTGGCGAGTGGTCTCGAGTGGTTGCGAGTGCTCGAGAGTGGTCACGTGCAGTCGTGAGTGGTTTCGAGTGGTCGCGAGTGGTCGCAAGTGGTCGGGAGTGGTCGCGAGTGGTTGTAAGTGGTTGGAAGTTGTTGCGAGTGGTTGTAAGTACTTGCGAGTTATTGAGAATAGTTGCAAGTGGTTGCGAGTGGTTGCGAGTTGTTGTGAGTGGTTGCCAGTTGTTACGAGTGGTAGACAGTGGTTGCGAGTGGTTACCAGTGGTTGCGAGTGGTTGCAAGCGGTTATGAGGGGTTGCGAGCGGTTGAGAGCGGTTGCGAGAGGTTACAAGCGGTTGTGAGCGGTTACGAGCGGTTGCGAGTGGTTGCGATTGGTTGTAAGAAGTAGAGCGTGGTTGCGTTTGATTGCGAGTGGCTGTGAGTGGTTGGGAGTGGTTGCAAGTTGTTGACAGTGGTTACCATTGGAACGGAGTGAAGTGGTTGTGAGTGGTTGCAACTGGTTGCGACTTGTTACGACTGGTTGCGACTGGTTGCGAGTAGTTGCGAGTGGTTGCGAGTGGTTGCGAGTCGCGAGTTGCTGCGATTGGTTGCAAGTGGTTGTGAGTGGTTGCGAGTCGTTGCGAGTGGTTGCAAGTGAATGCGAGTGATTGCGAGTGGTTGTGAGTGGTTGCGACTGGCTGCGACTTGTTGAGAATGGTTGTGAGTGGTTGCAAGTGGTTGCGAGTGGTGGCGAGTGGTTGCGAGTGGTTGCGAGTTGTTGCAAGTGGTTGTGAGTGGTTGCGAGTGGTTGCGACTGGTTGTGAGTGGTTGCGCGGGTGGTTGCAACGATTGCAAATGGTTGTGAGTGGTTGCAATTGGTTGCGAGTAGTTGCGAGTGGTTGCGAGTGGTTACGAGTTGTTGTGAGTGGTTGCGAGTGGTTGCTAGTGGTTGCAGTCAGGTGGTTGTGAGTGGTTGCAAGTGGTTGCGACTGGTTACGGCTGTTTGTGAGTGGTTGCGAGTGGTTGCAAGTGGTTCCGAGTTATTGCGAGTGGTTGCGAGTGGTTGCGAGTGGTTGCGAGTGGTCGTGAGTGGTTACGAGTGGTTGCGAGTGGTTGCAAGTGGTTCCGAGTGATTGCGAGTGGTTGCGAGTGGTTGCAAGTGGTTGCGAATGGTCGTGAGTTGTTACGAGTGGTTGCGAGTGGTTGCGAGTGGGTGTGAGTGTTTGTGAGTGGTTACGAGTGGTTGTGAGGGGTTGCGAGTGGTGGGGAGTGGTTGCAAGTGGTTGTAAGTGGTTGTGAGTGGTTGCGAGTGGTTGTGAGGATTGCAAGTGGTTATAACTGGTTGCGAGTTGTTGTGACTGGTTGCGAGTGGTTGTGAGTAGTTGCGAGTGCTTAGGACTGGTTGCGAGTGGTTACAGGTCGTTCGATTGGTTACGAGTGGTTGTGAATGGTTGCGAGTGGTTGCGAGTGGTTTGGAGTGGTTGCGAGTTGTTGCGAGTCCTTGTGAGTAGTTCCAAGTGGTTGCGAATGGTTGAGATTGGTTTGAAGTTGTTGCAAGTGTTTGCAAGTGGTTGCAAGTAGTTGCAAGTGGTTGCAAGTGGTTACAAGTAGTTGCTTGTGGTTGCGAGTGGTTGGGAGTAGTTGCGTGTGGTTGCGAGTGGTTATGATTGGTTGCCAGTCGTAGCGAGTGATTGCGAGTGGTTGCGAGTTGTTGCGAGTGGTAGCGAGTGAAGTGGTTTTGAGTGGGTGCAATTGGTTGTGACTCGTTGCGAGTGGCTGCGAGTGGTTGGGAGTGGTTGCGAGAGGTTGCGAGTGGTTGCGAGTGGTTATGAGTGGTTGCGAATGGTTGCGAGTGGTTACGAGTGGTTGTGAGTGGTTGTGAGTATTTGCGAGTGGTTGCGAGTGGTTGCGAGTGGTTGTGAGTGGTCGCAAGTTGTTGCGATTGGTTACAGGTGGTTAGAATTGGTTGCGAGTGGTTGTGACTGGTTGGAAGTGGTTGCAAGTGGATGTGAGTGGTTGCGAGTAGTTGCAGGTGGTTGCGAGTGGTTGGGAGTAGTTGCGTGTGGTTGCGAGTGGTTGCAAGTTGTTACGAGTGGTTGCGAGTGGTTGCAAGTCTTTACGAGTGGTTGCGAGTGGTTGCAAGTGGTTGCGAGTGGTTGCAAGTGGTTGCGAGTGGTTGCGAGTGGTTGTGAGTGGTTGGGAGTGGTTGTAAGTTGTTTCCAATGTTGCGAGTGGTTGGAAGTTGTTGAAAGTGGTTGAGAGTGGTTGCAAGTTGTTACGAGTGGTTGCGAGTGGTTTTGAGTGGTTATGAGTGGTTGCAAGTGGTTGCGAGTTCTTTTAAGTGGTGCAAGTGGTTGCAAGTGTCAGAAACTGTCACTGAAGAAACTTACTCATTGTACTCACCAAGGAGGAAAGTCTCTTCTCAAGAATGGTTCAGGTCCAAGACTGAACCACCTCGGCATCCAACAATCGGTTCCAGGATCGTTGAATCAACGAGGTCGAGTTATCTGCTAATAAAGTGACATCCGTCACCCACATCCGCTGGGCAGAAAGAAGCCGTTGCTTTGCTGTTTTGTCCTGTTCCAACCATATATATCGAGGATGTTCATTCCTTCAAGTTTAACCCCGAAAAGTTTTCTTCATTCTGTTCGCATTTGGTTCCACAGTATGTGGCCGCGCTTTGCTCTGCTCGTCCATTGCTTTTTCTTTTCTCGCTATCCACTCTCAGCTCACGACTCCTTGCACCGTCACTCTCAACCCTTTGCTAAGCACTGATCAACCCATCACTCTCGCTCTGCATCAACTTTCTCTTGCTGGAAACCTGTCGACCTGACACCTCTGTTTGACACGTCACCACTCTGCAAGCTCCTGTGACTAACTCATCGCAACGTCTCATGCCGTAATGCTTCCATCACTCATCCGCATGCCTCCTTGCTTCTGCGTGCGTCTGCCATTGCCATCTCCCCACAATAAATTATTCTGACAGCGAGAGGTTGCGAGAGGTTGCGAGTGGTAGCGAGTGGTTGTGAGTTGTTACGAGTGGTTGCCAGTGGTTGCGAGTGGTTGCGAGCGGTTACGAAGTGTTCTGAGAGGCTGTGAGGGATTGTGAGTGGTTACAAGCGGTTGCGAGCGGTTGCAAGTGGTTGTGAGAGGTTGTGAGTCGTTGCAAGTGGTTGAGAGTGGTTGCGCGTGGTTGCGAGTGGTTGCAAGTTGTTGCGAGTGGTTGCGAGTGGTTACGAGTGGTTGAGAGTAAAGTGGTTGCAAGTGGTTGCGACTGGTTACGTCTGGTTGTGACTGGTTGTGAGTGGTTGTGAGTGGTTGCAAGTGGTTGCAAGTGGTTGCGAGTGGCTAGGAGTGGTTGCGAGTGGTTGCAATTGGTTGCGAGTGGTTGCGAGTGGTTACGAGTGGTTGCGAGTGGTTGCAAGTGGTTGTGAGTGGTTGGGAGTGGTTGTGAGGGGTGGCAAGTGGTTGTGAGTGGTTGTAAGTGGTTGTGAGTGGTTGGGAGTGGTTACGAGGGTTGCAAGTGGTTGTGAGTGGTTGCGAGTGGTTGTGAATGGTTGCGTAAGGTTGCGAGTAGTTGCGAGTGGTTACGAGTTGTTGCCAGTAGTTGCGAGTGCTTGCAAGTGGTTACTAGTGGTTGTGAGTGGTTGAGAGTGGTTGTGCGTGGTTGCGAGTGGTTGCGAGTGGTTATGAATGGTTGCGTAAGGTTGCGAGTAGTTGCGAGTGCTTGCAAGTGGTTACTAGTGGTTGTGAGTGGTTGAGAGTGCTTGAGAATGGTTGTGAGTGGTTGCAAATGATTGCGAGTGTTTGCGAGTGGTCGCAAGTGGTTGGAAGTGGTTGCGAGTGGTTGTGAATGGTTGCGTAAGGTTGCGAGTAGTTGCGAGTGGTTACGAGTTGTTGCCAGTAGTTGCGAGTGCTTGCAAGTGGTTACTAGTGGTTGTGAGTGGTTGAGAGTGCTTGAGAATGGTTGTGCGTGGTTGCAAGTGGTTGCGAGTAGTTGTGAGTGGTTGCGAGTGGTTGTGAGTGGTTGCGAGTGGTTGCTAGTGGTTGCGAGTGGTTGCTAGTGGTTGCAACTGGTTCAAAGTGGTTGGAAGTGGTTGCGAGTGGTTGTGAGTGGTTGCGAGTGGTTGCGAGTGGTTATGAGTGGTTGTGAGTGGTTGCAAGTGGTTGTGAGTTCTTTCAAGTGGTGCGAGTGGTTGGGAGTGTCAGAAAATGTCACTGAAGAAACTTGCTCAGTGTAGTCACCGAGGAGGAAAGTCTCTTCTTAAATATGGTTCAGGTTCAAGACTAAACCACCTCGGCATTCAACGATCGGCTCCACAATCGTTGAACGGACAAGACCGCGTTACCCGCTAATAAAGAGACATGTGTCACCCACATCCGGCTAGAAGAAAGAAACCGTTGCTTTGCTGTTTTCTCCTGTTCCAACCATATATACCGAGGATGATAATTCCCTTGAGTTTCACCCAGAAAAGTTACTCTTCATCTGGTTCGCCTTTGGTTCCACAGCTTTGCCGCCATGTCTTCGCTCTGCTTGCCCATCGCTTATTCTGTTCTTGCTATCCACTCTCAGCTCACAAATTCTTGCACCGTCACTCTTAATCCTTCGCTAAGCACTGATCAACCCATCACTTTCGCTCCGCATCAACTTTCTCTCGCTGGAAACCTGTCTACCTCACACCACTGTTGCACACATCACCTCTCTTCGAGCTCCTGTGACTAAATCCTCGCGATGTCTTATGCCGTACTGGTTCTGTCACTCTTTTGACGTGCTTCTGCATGCCTCCTTGCTTCTGCCTGCTTTTGCCACNCACTGGTTACCATTGGTTGCAAGTGGTTGCAAGTGGTTGAGAGTGGTTGCGAGCTGTTGCGAGTGATTCCGAGTTGTTGCGAGTGGTTGTGAGTGGTTGCGAGTGGTTGCGAGTGATTGCGAGTTGTTGCGAGTTGTTGTGAGTGATTGCGAGTGGTCGTGAGTGGTCGCGAGTAGTCGCGAGTGGTTGCGAGTGGTCGTGAGTGGTTGCGAGTGGTTGCGAGTGGTTGCGAGTGCTCAAGAGTGGTCACGAGTGGTCGCGAGTGGTCACGAGTGGTCCCGAGTGGTTGCAAGTGGTCGGGAGTGGTTGCGAGTGGTCGTGAGTGCTTGCAAGTGGTTGCGAGTGGTTGTAAGTGGTTGCGAGTTATTGCGAGTGGTTGCAAGTGGATGCAAGTGGTTGCGAGTGGTTGCGAGTGGTTGAAAGTTGTTACGAGTGGTTGCCACTGGTTTCTAGTGGATACGAGTGTTTGTGAGTGGTTACGAATTGTTGCGAGTGGTTGCGAGCGGCAGCAAGCGGGTGCGAGCGGCAGCAAGCGGGTGCGAGCAGTCACAAGCGGTTGCGAGCGGTTACGAGCGGTTGTGAGTTGTTGTGATTGGTTGCAAGAAGTAGGGAGTGGTTGCGCATGATTGCGAGTGGTTGCGAGTGGTTGCGAGTGGTTGCGACTGGTTGAGAGTGGTTACAAGTGGTTGAGAGTGAAGTGGTTGTGAGTGGTTGCAATTGGTTGCGACTGGTTACGACTGGTTGCGACTGGTTGGAAGTGGTTGCGAGTGGTTGCGAGTGGTCGCGAGTGGTTGCGACTGGTTGCGAGTGGTTGCGTGTGGTTGTGAGTTTTTGCGACCGGCTGTGCGTGGTTGTGAGTGGTTGCGAGTGGTTGCGAGTGATTGAGAATGGTTGCAAGTGGTTGCGACTGGATGCGACTGGTTGCGACTGGTTGCCACTGGTTGCGAGTGGTTGCGAGTGGTTGCGAGTGGTTGTGAGTGGTTGCAATTGGTTGCGAGTGGTTGCGACTGGCTGCGAGTGATTGCGAGGATTGCAAATGGTTGTGAGTGGTTGCAAGTGGTTGTGTCTGGTTGCAAGTGGTTGCGAGTAGTTCTGAGTGGTTACGAGTGGTTGCAAGTGGTTATGAGTGGTTGCGAATGGTTGCGAGTGGTTACGAGTGGTTGCGAGTGGTTGTGAGTCGTTGCGAGTGGTTGCGAGTGGTTGCAAGTGGTTGCGAGTGGTTGCACGTAGTTGCACGTGGTTGCGAGAGGTTGGGAGTAGTTGCGTGAGGCTGCGAGTGGTTCCGAGTGGTTGCGAGAGGTTGCGAGTGGTTGCGAGTGGTTGGGAGTGGTTGCAATTGGTTGCGAGTGGTTGCGACTGGCTGCGAGTGATTGCGAGGATTGCAAATGGTTGTGAGTGGTTGCAAGTGGTTGTGTCTGGTTGCAAGTGGTTGCGAGTAGTTCTGAGTGGTTACGAGTGGTTGCAAGTGGTTATGAGTGGTTGCGAATGGTTGCGAGTGGTTACGAGTGGTTGCGAGTGGTTGTGAGTCGTTGCGAGTGGTTGCGAGTGGTTGCAAGTGGTTGCGAGTGGTTGCACGTAGTTGCACGTGGTTGCGAGAGGTTGGGAGTAGTTGCGTGAGGCTGCGAGTGGTTCCGAGTGGTTGCGAGAGGTTGCGAGTGGTTGCGAGTGGTTGGGAGTGGTTGCAATTGGTTGCGAGTGGTTGCGACTGGCTGCGAGTGATTGCGAGGATTGCAAATGGTTGTGAGTGGTTGCAAGTGGTTGTGTCTGGTTGCAAGTGGTTGCGAGTAGTTCTGAGTGGTTACGAGTGGTTGCAAGTGGTTATGAGTGGTTGCGAATGGTTGCGAGTGGTTACGAGTGGTTGCGAGTGGTTGTGAGTCGTTGCGAGTGGTTGCGAGTGGTTGCAAGTGGTTGCGAGTGGTTGCACGTAGTTGCACGTGGTTGCGAGAGGTTGGGAGTAGTTGCGTGAGGCTGCGAGTGGTTCCGAGTGGTTGCGAGAGGTTGCGAGTGGTTGCGAGTGGTTGGGAGTGGTTGCAATTGGTTGCGAGTGGTTGCGACTGGCTGCGAGTGATTGCGAGGATTGCAAATGGTTGTGAGTGGTTGCAAGTGGTTGTGTCTGGTTGCAAGTGGTTGCGAGTAGTTCTGAGTGGTTACGAGTGGTTGCAAGTGGTTATGAGTGGTTGCGAATGGTTGCGAGTGGTTACGAGTGGTTGCGAGTGGTTGTGAGTCGTTGCGAGTGGTTGCGAGTGGTTGCAAGTGGTTGCGAGTGGTTGCACGTAGTTGCACGTGGTTGCGAGAGGTTGGGAGTAGTTGCGTGAGGCTGCGAGTGGTTCCGAGTGGTTGCGAGAGGTTGCGAGTGGTTGCGAGTGGTTGGGAGTGGTTGCAATTGGTTGCGAGTGGTTGCGACTGGCTGCGAGTGATTGCGAGGATTGCAAATGGTTGTGAGTGGTTGCAAGTGGTTGTGTCTGGTTGCAAGTGGTTGCGAGTAGTTCTGAGTGGTTACGAGTGGTTGCAAGTGGTTATGAGTGGTTGCGAATGGTTGCGAGTGGTTACGAGTGGTTGCGAGTGGTTGTGAGTCGTTGCGAGTGGTTGCGAGTGGTTGCAAGTGGTTGCGAGTGGTTGCACGTAGTTGCACGTGGTTGCGAGAGGTTGGGAGTAGTTGCGTGAGGCTGCGAGTGGTTCCGAGTGGTTGCGAGAGGTTGCGAGTGGTTGCGAGTGGTTGGGAGTGGTTGCAATTGGTTGCGAGTGGTTGCGACTGGCTGCGAGTGATTGCGAGGATTGCAAATGGTTGTGAGTGGTTGCAAGTGGTTGTGTCTGGTTGCAAGTGGTTGCGAGTAGTTCTGAGTGGTTACGAGTGGTTGCAAGTGGTTATGAGTGGTTGCGAATGGTTGCGAGTGGTTACGAGTGGTTGCGAGTGGTTGTGAGTCGTTGCGAGTGGTTGCGAGTGGTTGCAAGTGGTTGCGAGTGGTTGCACGTAGTTGCACGTGGTTGCGAGAGGTTGGGAGTAGTTGCGTGAGGCTGCGAGTGGTTCCGAGTGGTTGCGAGAGGTTGCGAGTGGTTGCGAGTGGTTGGGAGTGGTTGCAATTGGTTGCGAGTGGTTGCGACTGGCTGCGAGTGATTGCGAGGATTGCAAATGGTTGTGAGTGGTTGCAAGTGGTTGTGTCTGGTTGCAAGTGGTTGCGAGTAGTTCTGAGTGGTTACGAGTGGTTGCAAGTGGTTATGAGTGGTTGCGAATGGTTGCGAGTGGTTACGAGTGGTTGCGAGTGGTTGTGAGTCGTTGCGAGTGGTTGCGAGTGGTTGCAAGTGGTTGCGAGTGGTTGCACGTAGTTGCACGTGGTTGCGAGAGGTTGGGAGTAGTTGCGTGAGGCTGCGAGTGGTTCCGAGTGGTTGCGAGAGGTTGCGAGTGGTTGCGAGTGGTTGGGAGTGGTTGCAATTGGTTGCGAGTGGTTGCGACTGGCTGCGAGTGATTGCGAGGATTGCAAATGGTTGTGAGTGGTTGCAAGTGGTTGTGTCTGGTTGCAAGTGGTTGCGAGTAGTTCTGAGTGGTTACGAGTGGTTGCAAGTGGTTATGAGTGGTTGCGAATGGTTGCGAGTGGTTACGAGTGGTTGCGAGTGGTTGTGAGTCGTTGCGAGTGGTTGCGAGTGGTTGCAAGTGGTTGCGAGTGGTTGCACGTAGTTGCACGTGGTTGCGAGAGGTTGGGAGTAGTTGCGTGAGGCTGCGAGTGGTTCCGAGTGGTTGCGAGAGGTTGCGAGTGGTTGCGAGTGGTTGGGAGTGGTTGCAATTGGTTGCGAGTGGTTGCGACTGGCTGCGAGTGATTGCGAGGATTGCAAATGGTTGTGAGTGGTTGCAAGTGGTTGTGTCTGGTTGCAAGTGGTTGCGAGTAGTTCTGAGTGGTTACGAGTGGTTGCAAGTGGTTATGAGTGGTTGCGAATGGTTGCGAGTGGTTACGAGTGGTTGCGAGTGGTTGTGAGTGGTTACGAGTGGTTTTGAGTGGTTGCGAGTGGTTGAGAAAGGTTGCGCGTGGTTGCGAGTGGTTGCGAGTGGTTGCGAGTGGTTGTGAGTGGTTGCGAGTGGTTGCGAGTGGCTACGACTGGTTGGAAGTGGTTGGAAGTGGTTGCGAGTGGTTGTGAGTGGTTCTGAGTGGTTACGAGTGGTTGCAAGTGGTTATGAGTGGTTGTGAGTGGTTGCAAGTGGTTGTGAGTTCTTTCAAGTGGTGCGAGTGGTTGGGAGTGTCAGAAAATGTCACTGAAGAAACTTGCTCAGTGTAGTCACCAAGGAGGAAAGTTTATTCTCAATAATGGTTCAGGTCCAAGACTAAACAACCTCGGCATCCAACGATCGGCTCCACGATCATTGAACCGACAAGATTTAGCTATCCGCTAATAAAGTGACATGTGTCACCCACATCCGGCTAGAAGAAAGAAGCCGTTGCTTTGCTGTTTTGTCGTGTTCCAACCATATATACTGAGGATGATCATTCCCTTGACTTTAACCCAGAACAATTCTCTTCATCCGGTTAGCCTCAGGTTCTACAGCTTTGCCGCCGTGTCTTCGCTCTCCTTGCCCATCGCTTAATCTGTTCTGGCTATCCACTCTCAGCTGACAACTCCTTGCACTTTCACTCTCAATCCTTCGCTAAGCACTGCTCAACCCATCACTCTCGCTCTGCTTCAACTTTCTCTCGCTGGAAACCCGTCTACCTTACACATCTATTGGACACATCACCTCTCTTTGAGCTCCTGTGACTAACTCCTCGCGAAGTTTCATGCTGTACTGCTTCTGTCACTCTTTTGATGTGCTTCCGCATGCCTCCTTGCTTTTGCCTGCTTCTGCCATTGCCATCTTCCCTTGCTATATTCTTTTGAAAGCAAGTAGTTGCAAGTAGTTGCGAATGGTTGCGAGTGGTTGCGAGTGGTTACGAGTGGTCGGGAGTAGTTGCGAGTGGTTCAAGTGGTTGTGAGTGGTTGGGAGTGATTGCCAGTGGTTGCAAGTGGTTGTGAGTGCTTGCGAGTGGTTGCGATTGGTTGCAAGTAGTTGTGAGTGGTTGCGAGTGGTTGCAAGTGATTGCGAGTGGTTGCGAGTGGTTGCGAGTGGTAATGAGTGGTTGGGAGTAGTTGCGAGTGGTTGCAAGTGGTTGTGAGTGCTTGCAAGTGGTTGCGATTGGTTGCAAGTAGTTGTGAGTAGTTGTGAGTGGTTGCGAGTGATTGCGAGTGGTTGCGAGTGGTGGCGAGCTGCATCAAAACCGGTGACTGTGACCGTACGACGGTCACAGTTCTCTAATGGCATGCTCAACAGGGCTACCTCACCCACCGTCAAGAGTCATACGAGACTAACGTGGCGGCTCAACGAGAGACAAGACTGACCGTTGATCTCGACGATCGACGGCCGGGGACTGCTCCCACAAGGCAGTATGTGCAAGTAGGGCAACGAGTTCAGGTTCAAGTAGGGCACTAGCTTCAGATGCAAGTAGCAAGCTAGAAGAGGAGTAGACCAGGGCCAAGACAGGCGGGCCGAACAGTATAAATATTTTGTACTCTATTCATTGTTATTTATCTGTGATTTTCCAGTTCTGGCTTTCATACTTCTCCAAGTCTATCTTTTCGCTGCGACTGTGCTCTTCATACACCAAGGCTAAATCTCCAAAGAGCACACACTCTAACATTGCAAATGGTAGCGAGTGGTTGTAATTGGTTGCAAGTGATTGCGCGTGGTTGTGAGTGGTTGTGAGTGGTTGCAAGTGGTTGCGAGTGGTTGCAAGTGATTACGGGTGGTTGTGAGTGGTTGCAAGTGGTTGCGAGTCGCTGCAAGTGGCTGTGAGTGATTGCGAGTGGTTGCGAGTGGCTACAAGTAGTTGTGAGTGGTTGTGAGTGGTTAGGAGTGATTGTGAGTGATAGTGAGTGGTTGCAAGTGGTTGCGAGTGGTTGCAAGTGGTTACGAGTGGTTGCGAGTGGTTGTCAGTGGTTGCGAGTGGTTGCGAGTGGTTACGAGTGGTTGCAACTGGTCGCCAGAGGTTTTGAGTGGTCACGAGTGGTTGCGAGTGGTTGCAAGTGGTTGCGAGTGGTTGCAAATAGTTGCGAGTTGTTGTGAGTGGTTGCGACTGGTTGCGAATGGTTGCAAGAGGTTTTTTGTGGTTGCGAGTGGTTTTGAGTGGTTGCGATTGGTTGCGCATGGTTACAAGTGGTTGCGAGTGGTTGTGAGTGGTTACGAGTGGTTTAGACTGGCTGCGATAAGTTGCGACAGGTTGCGAGAAGTTGCGATTCATAACGAGTGATTGTGATTCGTTGCGAGTGGTTGCAAGTGGTGGCGAGTGGTTTCAAATGATTGCGAGTGGTTGTGAGTGGTTGTGTTTGATTACGAGTGGCTGTGAGTGGTTGCGAGTGATTACGAGGGGTTGTGCTTGGTTGCCAGTGGTTGCAAGTGGTTGCGAGTGGTTACAAGTGGTTGCAAGTTGTTGCGAGGTTGTGAGTTGTGGCTATTTCTTGCAAGTGGTTGCGAGTTATTGTGAGTTGTTACGAGTGGTTGCGACTGGTTGCGACTGGTTACGAGTGGTTGCAAGTGGTCGCGAGTAGTCACGAGTGGTCACGAGTGGTTGCTAGTGGTTGCGATTGTTTGCGAATGGCTGGGAGTGGTTGCGAGTGGCTGCAAGTGGTTGCGAGTGGTTTTGTGTAGTTGCAAGTGGTTGTCAATGGTTGCGAAAGGTTGCGATTGGTTCCATATGGTTGCGAGTGATTACGAGTGGTTGCGACTGGTTGCAAGTAGATACAAATGGTTACCAGCTGTTGTGAGTGGTTGTGAATGGTTGCGAGTAATTATGAGTGGTTCCGAGTTGTTTCGAGTGGTTGTGAATGGTTGGGAGTGGTTGGAAGTGGTTGCGCGTGGTTGCGAGTTGATGCAAGTGATTGCGAGTGGTTGCGAGTGGTTGCGAGTGGTTGCGAGTGGTTGCGAGTGGTTA
>SZWC01005150.1:147503-160303 GCA_023375785.1 Penium margaritaceum
TGGTTGTGAGTGGTTGCAAGTGGTTGCGAGTGGTTGCCAGTGGTTGTGAGTGGTTGCTGGTGGTTGCGAGGGGTTGTGAGAGGTCGCGAGTGATTACAAGTGCTTGCGAGCCATTGCATATGGTTGCGAGTGGTTGTGAATGGATGCGAGTAGCTGCAAGTGGTTGCAAGTGGTTACGGGTGACTGCGAGTGGTCTGAAATGATTACAATTCAATCGTGTGAAACCAATCATAAACACTCACAACCACTCAAACTGCTTGTGAGGGTTTGCAATTTGTTGTGAGAGTTTGTGAGTGCTTGCAAGTGTTTGCAAGTGATTGTGAGTGGTTACGAGTGGTTACGAGTGGTTGCGAGTGGTTGCGAGTGGTTGCGAGTGGTTGCGAGTGGTTGTGAGTGGTTGCAAGTGGTTGCGAGTGGTTGAAATTGGTTGTGAGTGGTTGCGAGTGGTTGCGAGTAATAACCAGTAGTTGCGAGTGGTTGCAAGTGGTTGCGAGTAGTTGCGAGTGGTTTCGAGTGGTTATGAGTGGTTGCGAGTGGTTGCCACTGGTTGCGAGTGGTTGCAAGTCGTCGCAAGTCGTCGCGAGTGGTCGCGAGTGGTTGCGGGTGGTATCGAGTCGTTGTGAGGTGTTGTGAGTGGCTGCGAGTGGTTGCGTTTGGCTGCGAGTGGTTGCAAGTGGTTTTGTGTGGTTGCGACTAGTTGTGAGTGGTTGCGAGAGTTTGTGATTGGTTGCATATGGTTGTGAGTGGTTGCAAGAGTTTGCGAGTGGTTAAGAGTGGTTGCGAGTGGTTGCGCGACGTTGCGAGTGGTTGCGAGTGGTTGCGAGTGGTTACGAGTGGTTGCAAATGGTTACAAGTGGTTGCAAGTGGTTGTGAGTCGTTGCAAGTTATTGTGAGTGGTTACGAGTGGTATTGAGTGGTTGTGGGTGGTTGTGAGTAGTTGCGAGTGTTACCAAGTTGTTGTGAGTGGTTGTGAGTGGTTGCGAGTGGTTGCGAGTGGTTGCGAGCAGTTGCGAGTAGTTGCGATTGGTTGCGAGTGGTTGCGGGTGGTTACGGGTTGTTGCGAGTGGTTGCGAGTGGTTGCGAGTGGTCGCGAGTAGTCGCGAGTGCTTGCAAGTGGTTGCAAAGGAATGTGAGTGGTTGAGAGTAGTTGCGAGTGGCTGCGAGTAGTTGCAAGTGGTTGCGAGTGGTTGTGAGTGGTTGTGATTGGTTTCAAATCATTACAAGTTGTTGCGAGTGGTTTCCTTTGGTTGCAAGTGGTTGTGAGTGGTTGCGAGTGATTGCGAGTGGTTGTGATTCGTTGCGTGGTTGTGAGTGGTTGTGAGTTGTTGTGAGTGGTTGTGAGTGGTTGCGAGTTGTAGCAAGTGGTTGCGAGTGGTTGTGAGTGCTTGCGAGTGGTTGGAAGTGGTTGTGAGTGGTTGCAAGTCGGTGTGAGTGGTTTCGAGTGGTTGCGAGTGGTTGCGAGTGGTTGCGAGTGGTTGCGAGTGGTTACAAGTGCTTGCCAGTGGTTGCAACTGGTTGCGAGTGGTTTCGAGTGATTGCGAGTGGTTGAGAGTTGTTCTGAGTGGTTGCGAGTGGTTGTAAGTGGTTGCAAGTGGTTGTGAGTGGTTGTGAGTGGTTTCAAATGATTACAAGTTGTTGCGAGTGGTTGCAACTCGTTGCGAGTGGTTGTAAGTGGTTGCAAGTGGTTGTGAGTGGTTGTGAGTGGTTTCAAATGATTACAAGTTGTTGCGAGTGGTTGCCTTTGGTTGCAAGTGGTTGTGAGTGGTTACGAGTGATTGCGAGTGGTTCTGATTCGTTGCGAGTGGTTGTGAGTGGTTGTGAGTGGTTCTGAGTTGTTGCGAGTGGTTGCGAGTGGTTGTGAGTGGTTGCGAGTGGTTGCAAGTGGTTGTGAGTGGTTACAAGTGGTTGTGAGTGGTTGCGAGTGGTTGCGACTGGTTGCCAGTGGTTGCAAATGGTCGCGAGTGGTCGCGAGTGGTTGCGAGTGGTTGCGACTGGTTGCCAGTGGTTGCAAATGGTCGCGAGTGGTCGCGAGTGGTTGCGAGTGGTTGCGACTGGTTGCCAGTGGTTGCAAATGGTCGCGAGTGGTCGCGAGTGGTTGCGAGTGGTTGCGACTGGTTGCCAGTGGTTGCAAATGGTCGCGAGTGGTCGCGAGTGGTTGCGAGTGGTTGCGACTGGTTGCCAGTGGTTGCAAATGGTCGCGAGTGGTCGCGAGTGGTTGCGAGTGGTTGCGACTGGTTGCCAGTGGTTGCAAATGGTCGCGAGTGGTCGCGAGTGGTTGCGAGTGGTTGCGACTGGTTGCCAGTGGTTGCAAATGGTCGCGAGTGGTCGCGAGTGGTTGCGAGTGGTTGCGACTGGTTGCCAGTGGTTGCAAATGGTCGCGAGTGGTCGCGAGTGGTTGCGAGTGGTTGCGACTGGTTGCCAGTGGTTGCAAATGGTCGCGAGTGGTCGCGAGTGGTTGCGAGTGGTTGCAACTCGTTGCGAGTGGTTGCGAGTGGTTGCGAGTGGTTGCGAGTGGCTGCGAGTGATTGCGAGTTTCTTCGAGTTGTTGGGAGTGGTTTTGTGTGATTGCAAGTGGTTGTGAGTGGCTGCGGAGGTTGCGACTGGTTGCGGATGGTTGCGAGTGGTTTCGAGTGGTTGCAAGTGGTTTCAAGTGGGTACAAGTGGTTACGAGCTATTGCGAGTGGTTGTGAGTGGTTGCGAGTGGTTCCGAGTGGTTACGAGTGGTAGCGAGTGGTTGTGAATGGTTGCGAGTGGTTGGAAATGGTTTGCAAGTGGTTGCGAGTTGATGCAAGTGATTGCAAGTAGTTGCGAGTGGTTGCAAATGGTTGCGAGTGGTTGCGAGTGGTTGCGAGTGGTTGCGAGTGGTTGCGAGTGGTTGTCAGTGGTTGCGAGTGGTTGCGAGTGGTTGCAACTGGTTGCAACTGGTTGCTAGTGGTTGCAAGTTGTTGCGAGTTGTTGCCAGTGGTTGTGGGTGGTTGTGAGTGGTTGCGAGTGGTTGCGATTCATCGTGAATAGTTGCAAGTTGTTTCGAGAGGCTGCGAGTGGTTTCCAGTGGTTGCCAGTGGTTGCGAGTGGTTGCGAATGGTTGCGTGTGGTTACTAGCTGTTCCAAGTGGTTGCGAGAGGTTCCGAGTCGTTGCGAGTGGTTGCAAGTGGTTATGCGTGGTTGCGAGTGGTTGCGAGTGGTTCCGAGTGATTAAGAGTGGTTCCGAGTGGTTGCGAGTGATTGCGAGTGGTTGCGATTCGTTGCGAGTGGTTGCTAGAGGTTGTGAGTGGGTCCCAGTGATTGGGATTGATTGCGAGTGGTTGCAAGTGGTTGCGAGTGGTTGCGTGTGGTTGCAAGTGGTTGTGAGTGGTTGCGAGTTGTTGCAAGTGGTTGCAAAAGGTTGTGAGTGGTTGTGAGTGATTGCGAGTGGTTGCATGTGGTTATGATTGGTTGTGAGTGGTTCTGAGTTGTTGCGAGTGGTTGCGAGTGGTTGCAAATGGTTGCGCATGGTTGCAAGTTGTTGTGAGTGGTTGTGATTGGTTGCGAGTGGTTGCAAGTGGTTGCGAGTGGTTGCGAGTGGTTACGAGTCGTTGCGAGTGGTAATGAGTAGTTGCCAGTGGTTGCAAGTGATTGCGAATGGTTGGGAATGGTTACGAGTGGTTACGAGTGGTTACAAGTGGTTGCAAGTGGTTGTGAATGGTTGTGAGTGGTTGCGAGTGGTTGCGAGTAGATGCGAGTGGTTGTGAGTGGTTGCGAGCGGTTGCGAATGGTTGCGAGTGGTTGTGAGTGGCTGCAATTGGTTGTGAGTGGTTGCAAGTGGTTGCGAGTGGATGCGAGTGGTTGCGAGTGGTGGCGAGTGGTCGCGAGTGCGTTCGAGTTGTTGCAAGTGGTTGCGAGTGGTTGCAAATGGATACGAGTGTCTACAAGTGGTTGCGAGTGGTGACGGGTGGCTGCAAGTGGTTTGAAATGATTGCGATTCAACTGTTTGAAATCACTCATAGCCACTCGCAACCACTCGCACTGCTTGTGAGTGGTTTTGAGTGGTTGTGAGTGGTTGTGAGTGATTGCGAGTGATGTTGAGTGGTTGCAAGTGGTTACAAGTGGTTGCAAATGGTTGCAAGTGGTTGTAAGTGGTTGCGATTGGTTGTGAGTGGTTGTGAGTGGTTGCGAGTTGTTACGAGTGGTTACAAGTGGTTGCGAGTGGTTGCTAGTGGTTGCAAGTGGTTGCGAGTGGTTGCGAGTGGTTACGAGTGGTTGCGAGTGGTTGCGACTGTTTGCGAGTGGTTGCAAGTGGTGCAAGTCGTCGCGAGTGGTCGCGAGTGGTTGCAGGTGGCTGTGAGTGGTCGTGAGGTGTTGCGAGAGGCTGCGAGTGGTTGCAAGTGGCTACCAGTGGTTGCGAGTGGTTTTGTGTGGTTGCGACTGGTTTTGAGTGGTTGCGAGAATTTGCGATTGGTTGCATATGGTTGCGAGTGGTTGCAAGTGTTTGGGAGTTGTTGCGAGTGGTTGCGAGTGGTTGCGAGTGGTTGCGAGTGATTACGCGTAGTTGAGTGGTTGCGAGTGATTTTGAGTGGTTTGAAGTGGTTGTAACTGGTTGCGATTGGTTGCAAGTAGACACAAGTGGTTGCGAGTGGTTGCGAGTCGTTGCAAGTTATTACGAGTAGTCACCTGCAAAGTTGAGTTGTTGCGAGTGGTTGCGGGTGGTTGCAAGTAGTTGTGAGTGTTGCGAGTAGTGCCAAGTTGTTGTGTGTGGTTGCGAGTGGTTGCGAGTGGTTGCGAGTGGTTGCGAGTCGTTGCGAGTGGTTGCGAGCAGTAGCGAGTAGTTGCGATTGGTTGCGAGTGGTTGTGAGTGGTTGCGAGTGGTTGCTAATTATTGTGAGTGGTTGTGAGTGGTTGCGATTGGTTGCGAGTGGTTGTGAGTGGTTGCGAGTGGTTGCTAATTATTGTGAGTGGTTGTGAGTGGTTGCGATTGGTTGCGAGTGGCGCGAGTGGTTGCGAGTGCTTGCGAGTGGTGGTGTGTGGTTGTGAGTGGTTTCGAGTGGTTGCAAGTGGCTGCAAGTGGTTGCAAGTGGTTGCGAGTGGTTGTGAGTGGTTGCGAGTGGTTTCAAATGATTGCAAGATGTACCGAGTGGTTGCGTTTGGTTGCGAGTGGTCTAATTGGTTGTGAGTGGTTGTGAGAGGTTGCGAGTGGTTGCGAGTGGTTGCCAGTGGTTGTGAGTGGTTGGGAGTGATTGCAAGTGGTTGTGAGTGGTTGCAAGTGGTTGCGACTGGTTGCGAGTGGTTACGAGTGGTCGCGAGTTGTCGGGAATGGTTGCAAGTGGTTGCCACTGGATGCCAGTGGCTGCAAGTAGTTGTGAATGGCTGTGAGTGGTTGCGAGTGGTTTTGTGTGGTTGCGAGTGGTTGTGAGTGGTTGCGAGAGCTTGCGATTGGTTGCATATGGTTGCGAGTGGCTGCGAGTGGTCGCAACTGGTTGCAAGTGGTTGCGAGTTATTTGGAGTGGTTGCAAGTGGATGGGACTGGTTGTGAATGGTTGAGAGTGGTTACGAGTGGTTGCAAGTTGTTGCGAATGGTGGCGAGTGGTTGGAAGTGGTTGCCAGTGGTTGTGAGTGCTTGCAAGTGATTGACACTGGTTGAGAATGGTTGCGAGTGGTTGCGAGTGGTTGCCAGTGGTTGTAACTGGTTGAGAGTGGTTGCGAGTGGTTACGAGTGGTTGAGAGTGGTTGCCAGTGGTTGCGAGTGATTGCGAGGGGTTGCGAGTGGTTGCACGTTATTGCCAGTGGTTGCGAGTGGTTGTGATTTGTTGCGAGTGGTTGCGAGTGGTTTTACGTGGTTGCGAGATGTTGCGAGTGGTTGCGAGTGATTACAAGTGGTTGTGAGTGGTTGCAAGTGGTTGCGAGTGATTGCGAGTGGTTGCGAGTGGTTGCCAGTGGTTGCTATGGGTTGTGAGTAGCTGCGAGTGATTGCGAGTGATTGCGAGTGATTGCGAGTGGTTGCAAGAGGCTGCAAGTGGTTGCGAGTGGTTGCAAGTGGTTGCGAGTGGTTGTGAGTTGTTGCAAGTGGTTGTGATTGGTTGTGAGTGGTTGCGATTTGTTGTGAGTGGTTGCAAGTTGTTGCAAGTGGTTGCGAGTAGTTGCGATTGGTTGTGAGTAGTTGCGGGTGGTTTGTATGGTTTATTGTAGTTGTAAGTGGTTGTGAGTGGTTGCGATTGGTTGTGTATAGTTGCAAGTGATTGCGAGTGGTTGCGAATGGTTGCGAGTCCTTGCGAGTGGTTGTGAGTGGTTGCGATTGGTTGTGTATAGTTGCAAGTGATTGCGAGTGGTTGCGAATGGTTGCGAGTCCTTGCGAGTGGTTGTGAGTGGTTCCGGGTGCTTGCGAGTGGTTGCACATGGTTTGGAGTGGTTGTGAGTGGTTGCGAGTGGTAATGAGTAGTTGCTAGTTGTTGCGACTGGTTGCGAGTGATTGCGAGTTGTTCTAAGGGGTTATAAGTGGTTGCAAGTGGTCGCGAGCGTTTGCGAGTGGTTGCAATTGGTTGCGAGTGGTTGCGAGTAGTTGGGAGTGGTTGCAAGTGGTTGCAAATGGTTGCGAGTGGTTGCGAGTGGTTGCAAGTGGTTACGATTGGTTGTGAGTGGTTACGAATTATTGTGAGTGGTTATGGGTGGTCGCGAGTGGTTGCAAGTGGTTGCAAGTGGTTGCGAGTTTTTGCAAGTGGTTGCCAGTGGTTGATAGTGGTTTTGAACGGTTGAGAGTGGCTATAAGTGGTTGCAAGTGGTTGTGAGTGGTTGTGAGTCATTACAAGTGGTTGCGAGTGATTGCGAGTGGTTGCAACCACTCGTAATGACTCCCAACCACTCGCAACCACTCACAACCACTCCCAACCACTTGCAACCACTCGCAACCACTCGCAACCACTCGCAACCACTCGCAACCACTCGCAACAACTGGAAACCACTCGAAATCATTCGCAACCACTTGCAACCACACGCAACCACTCAAAACCACTTGCAACCACTTGCAACCACTTGCAATCACTTGCAACCACTTACAACCACTCACAACCACTTGCAACCACTTGCAACCACTTGCAACCACTTGTAAGAACTCGCAGTCCTTGGATCCACTCCCAACCACTTGCAACCATTCGCAACCACTTGCAACCACTTGCAACCACTTTCAAATACTTGCAGCAACTCTCAATCATTCACAACCACTACCAACCACTCGAAACCACTCACAACCACTCGCAACCACTCACAACCAGCTGAAATCACTGCCAACCACTCGAAACCACTCGTATCCCCTTGCAACCTATCGCAACCACATGCAACCACTCCCAACCACTCCCAACCTCTCACAACCAGTCGCAACCACTTGCAACTACTCGCAACCACTTGCAACAACTCGCAATGACTCGCAACCACTCAAAACCACTCAAAACCACTCGCAACCATGAGCAACCACTTGCAACCACTTTCAACCACTTGCAGCCACTCGCAACCACTCGCAACCACTTGAATTACTCGCAAGCACTCCGAATTACTCACAACCACTTCTAAACCACTCCCAACCACTCGCAACCACTCACAACCACTTGCAACCATTCCCAACCACTTGCAACCACATGCAACCACTCGCATCCACTTGCAACCACTTGCAACCACTCGCAACCACTCGCAACCACTCGCAACCACTCCCAATTTCTCAGAAGCACTAGCAACCACTCGCAACCACTCACAACCACTCGCAACCACATGCAGCCACTTGCAACCACTTGCAACCACTTCAAATTACTTGCAACCACTCGCAACCACTCACAACCACTCACAACCACTTGCAGGCGCTCGCAACCACTTGCAACCACTGACAACCAGTTGTAACCACTTTTAACCACTGTCAACCACTTGCACTCACAACCACTCACAACCACTCGCAACCACTTGCAACCACTCGCAACCACTTGCAACTCTTTCCAACCAATCGCAACAACTCACAACCACTCAAAACCACTTGCAACCACTCACACCCACTTGCAACCACTGACAACCACTCGCAACCACTCGCAACCACTTGCAACTACTCGCAACCACTTGCAACCACTCGCAACCACTCCTAACCACATGAAAGCACGCGCCAACACTCTCAACCACTCAAAACCCCTTGCAACCACTCGCAACCACTTGCAACCAGTCGCAACCACTTGCAACCACACATAACCACTCGCAACCACTCGAAACCCCTCGCAACCACTTGCAACCACTTGCAACCACTCGCAACCATTTGCAACCACTCACAACCAATTACAACCACTTGCAACCTCTTGCAACCACTCACAACCACTCGCAACCATGCACAACCACTTCCAACCACTCACAACCACTCGCAACCAATCGCAACCACTCGCAACCATTTGCAACCATTCGCAACCACTTCCGACCACTCGCAACCACTTGCAACCACTCGCAACCACTTGCAACCACTCACAATGACTATAGACCATTTGCAACCAGTCACAAGCACTCGCAAGCACTCGCAACCATAGGCAACCACAAGCAACCACTCGCAACCACTGGAAACCACTCGCAATCACTTTCAGCCAATCGCAACCACTTGCAACCACTTGCAACCACTTGGAACCACTTGGAACCACTTGCAACCACTCGCAACCACTCGCAACCACTCGCAATCACTCGCAACCAGTCGCAACTACTCGCAACAACTCGCAACCTCTTGGAACAACTCGCAACCACTGGCAACCACTTGGAACCACTAAAAACCACTCTCAACCATTCAAAACCACTTTCAACCAGTCGCAACCAACTGCAACCACTTGCAACCACTCACAACCACTTGCAACCACTCGCAACTACTCGCAGCCACTCGCAACCACTCGCAACCACTAAGCATCACTTGCAACCACTTGCAACCACTCGCAACTACTCGCAACCACTCGCAACCACTCGCAACGACTCACAACGACTCGCAACCACTGGCAACCACTCGCAACAACTCACAACCACTTGAAACCACTTGCAACCATTTGCGCCACTCGCAACCACTCGCAACCACTTGCAACCACTTGTAACCACTTGCATCCACTTGCACCTCCTTGCAACCAATTGTAACCACTTAAAATCACTGGCAACCACTCGTAACCACTCGCAACCATTTACAACCACTTGCAACCACTCGCAACCACTCGCAGCCACTCGCAACCACTCACAACTACTCGCAACCACTCACAACTACTCGCAACCACTCACAACTACTCGCAACCACTCACAACTACTCGCAACCACTCGCAACCACTCTCAACCATGCGCAACGACGCGCAACCATTTGCAACAACTTGCAACCACGAGCAAGAACTCGCAACACCTCACAACCACTCATAACCACTTACAACCACTCGCAAGCACTTGCAATCACTCGCTACAACTCACAGCCATTTGGAACCACCAGTAACCACTCACAACCACTCCCAACCACTCACAACCCCTCGCAACCACTCGCAACCCCATGTAACCACAAGAAACCACTTGCAACCACTCGCAACCACTAGCAACCACTTGCAAGCACTCGAAATAATTTGCAAACACTTGCAACAACTTGCAACCAATTGCAACCACTTCTAGCCACTTCTAACCACTCGCAACCACTCGCAACAACTTAAAACCACTTGCATCCACTTGCAACCACTCGCAACCACTCGTAACCAACCGCAATCACTCAAAACCAGTCGCAACCACTCGCAACCACTCGCAACTACTCGCAACACCTTGCAACCACACGTAACCACTTGCAACCACTCTCAACCACTCACAATCACTGGCAACCACTCGCAACCACTTGCAACAACTCGCAACTACTTGCAACCTCTCCCAACAACTCGCACCCACTTGTAACCACTTGCAACCACTCGCAACCACATGCAACTGCTCCCAACCACTCAAAATCACTCGCAACCACTTGGAACTACTCACAACCACTCGCAACCACTCGCAACCATTGGCAACCACTCGCAACAACTCCCAACTACTCGCAACCACTCCCAACCACTCGTAACTACTCACAACCACTCACAACCATTCTCAACCACTTGCTTCCACTTGCAACCACTCGCAACCACTCGCAGCCACTCTAAACCACCCGCAACCACTCGCAACCACTCGTAACCACTCGCAACCACTCGTAACCACTCGCAACCACTCGTAACCACTCGCAACCACTCGTAACCACTCGCAACCACTCGTAACCACTCGCAACCACTCGTAACCACTCGCAACCACTCGTAACCACTCGCAACCACTCGTAACCACTCGCAACCACTCGTAACCACTCGCAACCACTCGTAACCACTCGCAACCACTCGTAACCACTCGCAACCACTCGTAACCACTCGCAACCACTCGTAACCACTCGCAACCACTCGTAACCACTCGCAACCACTCGTAACCACTCGCAACCACTCGTAACCACTCGCAACCACTCGTAACCACTCGCAACCACTCGTAACCACTCGCAACCACTCGTAACCACTCGCAACCACTCGTAACCACTCGCAACCACTCGTAACCACTCGCAACCACTCGTAACCACTCGCAACCACTCGTAACCACTCGCAACCACTCGTAACCACTCGCAACCACTCGTAACCACTCGCAACCACTCGTAACCACTCGCAACCACTCGTAACCACTCGCAACCACTCGTAACCACTCGCAACCACTCGTAACCACTCGCAACCACTCGTAACCACTCGCAACCACTCGTAACCACTCGCAACCACTCGTAACCACTCGCAACCACTCGTAACCACTCGCAACCACTCGTAACCACTCGCAACCACTCGTAACCCGTCGCAACCACTTGCAACCAGTCGCAACCACTCCCAACAGCTTGCAAGACTCACACCCTCTCGACACCACACGCAACCACTCACAACTTCTTACAAGCAGTCATAACCACTGGAAACCACCTGCAACCACTCAAAACCACTCGCAACATCTCGCAACCACTCGCAACCACTCGCAACCACTCGTAACCACTCGCAACCACTCACAAACACTGGCAACCACTCGCAACCACTCACCACAACTCGCAACCACTCGCAACAACTCACCACCACTCACAACGACTCGCAACCACTTCCAACCACTTGCAACTACTTGCAACCACTTGAAACCTTGCAACCACTGACAACCCTTGCAACCACTCATGACCGCTCGCAACCACTCACAACCACTCCAACAACTTGCAACCACTCTTAACCACTTGCAACCACTCGCAACCATCACAACCACTCGTAACTACTCGCATCCACTCATAACCTCTCGTAACCACTCGCAACAAGTCACTACCACTTGCAACCACTCGCAACCACTCGCAACCATTCGCAACCACTCGCAACCACTCAGAACCACTTACAACCACTGGCAACCATTCAAAGCAACTTGCAACCACTTGCAACCACTCACATCCAGTTGCAACCACTCCCAACCACTCGGAGCCACTCGCAACCACTCACAACCATTCGACACCACTTGTTACCACTTGCAACCACTCGCAACCACTTGCAACCACTTGTAACCACTCGCAACCACTCATTGCCACTCTCAACTACTCGTAACCACTTCCACTTTTCACGCGCACTCGCAACAACTCCTAACCACTCACAACCACTTGCAAACACTTTCAACTACTCCCAACCACTCCTATCAACTCGCTACCACCGGCAACAACTCGCAACCACTTGCAACCACTCGCAACCACTCGCAACCGCTTGCAACCACTCGCAACCAATCGCAGCCACTCGCAACAACTCACAACCTCTCACAACCACTCACAAGAACTCATAACCAATCGTAACCACTTGCAACCACTCGCAACCACTCGCAACATCTCGCAATCACTCGGAACCACTCGTAACCACTCGCAATGACTCACAAGCACTCGCAACCACTCGCAACCACTCGTAACCACTCGCCACCACTCGCAACCACTCGCAAATACTCCCAACTACTCCCAACCATGCACAACCATTCGCAAACACTCACAACCACTCGCAACCACTTGCAACCACTCACAACCACTCACAACCACTCGCAACCACTCGAAACCACTCGCAACCATATGCAATCACTCGCAACTACTCGAAACCACCTGCAACCACTTGCAACCAGTCGCAACTACTCACAACCACTCCAAACCACTCGCAACCACTTCCAACATTTTGGAGCCACTGGCAACCACTCACAACCATTCGCAGCCACTTGTTACCACTTGAAACAACCCGCAAATACTCTTAACCACTCACAACCACGCGCAACCACTTGTTACCACTCAAAACAATCGCAACCACTTGCAACCGCTTGCAACCACTCGCAACAACAAACAACCACTCACAACAACTCGCAACCACTCGCAACCACTCGTAACCACTCTCAACCACTCAGAACCTATTGCAACCACTCGCAACCACTCACAACCACTCGTAACCACTTGCAACCACTCGAAACCACTCGCACCCACTCGGAACCACCTGCAGCCACTGCCAACCACTCGCAACCCCTCGCAACCACTTACAACTCTTTGCAACCAGTCGCAACCAGTCACAACCCCTGCAACCAGTTGCAACTATTCGTAACCACTCACAACCACTCACAACCACTTGCAGCAATGTGCAACCACTCACAATGACTCATAACCACTCGTAACCACTTGCAACCACTTGCAACCACTCGCAACCACTTGCAACCACTCGCAACCACTTGCAACCACTCGCAACCACTCGTAATCACTCGCAACCACTCGCAACCACTCA
>SZWC01005151.1:14713-22213 GCA_023375785.1 Penium margaritaceum
AGTTGCGGTAGTACGGCACGTGCACCATTGCTGCTACCGGCACAGAACAGCAGGGGCAGAGAGGATCCGGCGGATGTCTTTACCAAACTGTCTGGGCCCCACAGCGGCGTCCTTGGCCGCCGTCTCTGATCGAAGTGGGAGAAAGTGAAACGGCGATCCGAGAGAGCAAAGAGAGAAAAGGACTGGGACGAGTGCGGGCAGCCAGCAAAAGAGCGCTGAGCGACGTAGGGGTCTCTGGCCACGGCGAGGGGTTTGCATCTCGCCTCATCGCCGTCGTCATTTCGCTGCGTGTCGCTAGTCGCGAAATCATCGGCTCAACCAAGGTTCGCGAACCAGAGCCACCGGGGCTGGCACAGACACCGCGGCAGCGAGCCCGGGTGCTTGGCAGGCGTGAAGACGGGGAGTCGAGACCATAGGAAGTGCCTAAGGGGCCTTACCGTCTGTGCCTTTCAAGAAAACCAGACAAACTAGGATGCTTCCTACAAGACACAAACAGCAGCCAACCCGAAAGTTGAAGGATAAAGTCTCGAGATTCGAAAATTTATCTCAGAATAAATTTTATAACTGAATTAAATAATTTTAATAGGATTAAATTTGATATTTTTACCGAATTCATCTTCTCCCCTCACATACACCCACACAACATTTGAGATATATGTGTTCCTCTTCTTACCCTTGAAATAACGGAAGGTTAAAATTAGGTTTTCTGATATTTTCTTGGAAAATTAAAATGTAAAAAAAAAACCCTTATCCACTTGGATTTTTAACACCCTCCCCTTCTTTCACTCCTGATAGGTCACGTAACGATATTCCTCTTGAAAATCACAATACAGATAAAATTAGTGAATCATAGCCTTTTATGTATTCCCAAATAGTTATCGATAAAGCTACCAAACACTACATTGTAAGGCAAACGCAGACAAGAGCTGGAAAGTTGGTCGCTTGTCCTTGTACATTCCTTCTATCTTATCTTCCTACCCGATAGATTCAAGATCCGAAAAAAATCACCCCACACATACCTTTACTTTGTACGTCCGCACTTTGGAACCACATTAAATTCGAAACCAAAAACAAAACACTCCATGTTTAAGCCACTCTGCACCTCAAAAGCAATGTACTCCAATTTTTCTTAGGCTCATTGATAATAGACATTAGGGAGAACAATTAGCTGAACCATTACACGATGAAGGATGTGGTTTTCCTTTAACAACCCTATTTGCATGCTTAGTCAAGCAAGTATGGCGGCACTCCTGGCAAGATGCCACTGGCTCCCGTGCACCACATAAGGGATCCCTGTACTTCCCAACACATAAAAAAGGTGCGATTGAGCCAAGTTATTGTATGCATGCATGATGTTTGGACGTCAACGTTGGTAGTTGGTGACAACATTGCCAACAAAATCCATCATATAATCTGATTATTTGATTTAAAAGTGCATATTGTTGTAAAATCATGACATGATACGTCAATATGAGGTTTATAGATGCTTCACAGATGAAAATCTAAGGTGTTGTACGGAACTCGGGCATGTGGAGAGTTCATGTTTTGTGGTTTTTTGTGATATTACATGGTTGATGATACCATCATGTTCACTCTGAAACCATTGATTCTACACGATACTTCCTGGGGGTTTCGTGGAGTAGCTGGGGTTGGCCCTGGTGTCTTGGTGGACCCCAGTCTGAAAAGGGTGAGCATTCTCCAGCATAAAAAGCGTAAAGGAACGCAGTACATGTTGTTCTACTCTTGGTACTCGTCGTCTGTCCCGAATCGCCACGATGGTCTGACTCACGGCCACCTCCGCACACGTCACTCCTGGACGCCCAGCATTTCTGACAGCCTCCGTTGCTCGCGCATGGCTTTCTCGCGAGCTCCAGTAGAGAGATACGGGGAACAAAAACTAAAAAAATGCCCGTCGCCTTGCTCGACATGTGTGGGGTTCGGATGTCACGAAATCTTGGATTTTTCCGTTTGTCGCGCCGGATTCTTGGCGGTTGGAGAGGTCGCGAGCTGATGTGGCAGTATGCGAGCTGAGTCATTTCGCGCTATAGACTGCGCGAAAGATACACATCGATAAACCGCGTTAATCGTCTTTCATCTTTCATCGATGCCATGCGCGCGCGACCATTTCATCGATGAAATGGCTGCAACGTTTGTGGCGACTCGACGTTTCATCGACTTTCATCGATGAAAGACAAAAACGCGATCTTACTTCTTTTTAATAAATCTTAAGGCTACCGAGACTCGATCTGTTTTTCTTAAAATCGGTAATTCGAACATGCAAATGCAAACAGTCGAACCGAAGCGCCATCGTCGACGGGTCGACGAGGGCGTCTCGGTTCGAATCGCCCCCCTCCCCCCCTTCTGTCCTTGTCACGCGATGCCCCCGTCTGTCCATTAAGTAGTCCATGCCATGCACAGTTCTCACTCGTCAACCTCCGCTCAACGCCCACCGCCTCACTGCGCATCCACCGTCTCCACAACCATGGCCTCTCCGTCCAAGGCCTCTTCCGCGAGAGCCTCTCGTCCCGCCGGCCTTCCTACGCTGTCCAAAGCGTCATCATTCTCGGTTCCGCAGCCATTAAACGCGGCCCACCTATCTCTGCACGCCGCATTCCAGCGTCAAGTTATCGGAGGTCGGTGCCCCGTCACCGGGAGTGAGTACAATACTCGCCCCCTCGTTGGCAACGACCCAAAGGCATACATTCCGGGGGCCCATGTACCGTGGGCCCCTTTGTCTAGCCGTATCATCGCCGTCGGCATTGCGCCAATGTCGCCTACCACTCCGGCGGCATCCGAGCGCATTGTTGCCAAGCCGGCGCCCGACGTGTCGTCGAAGCCACCCACTCCAACCTTGTCCGAGGGTGGAACCGCCGGATCTACGGGGATCGCCCTTGGCAAAGGGTTTTGGACGGCGGAGCGTGACGTGACGCTCGTCAAGATGGCCGCGGACCACGTGGGCCAATTCTGGGGCTCGGCCGGGTGGATGACCCGTCTCCACGACGCGCTCATCGACCCATTGAGTACGGAGTTTGGGTGCGCGAGAAGCTCACGCGCACCCAAGTCCGGAGCCGCCTCAACAACATTGGGGCACGGTAGAAGCATGCATATGGCATCGTTGGCCAAAGCGGGAGGCCGCTCAACCGCCGTTCATGGCAAATTGAGTTGATCCCCAAGAAGTGGGAGGAGATCCGGCAGACCAACCCCGATCAAGCCAAGTTGGAAGGTAAGAGTATGCCGTGGTATGACCACGCTACTCGTTTCTTTTCACCCGACAAGGTGAGGGGTGATAACGTGTTGTCTAGTGGAGAGGAGGGCACGGGAGAGGATGTGTTTTGTCATGAAGTTGAGAATGATGCGGTCGATGAGGAACAGCGTGTGCGCCACAAAAAACTTTGACCGGTACATGAAGCAATTTGACGAGTTCATGATGCATGCATCTAAGGTTCAATGCGTCATTAGTGAGGACCTTCCGACAACAACGTATGGACAAGCGGTTTGCTTGATTATCCTTGATGGTAAGATCCACATTGACAACAAGTTAGTCATTTTAGATGCCTTTAAGAGTGATCTGAAACTATACAAGGACTTTGTGCATTCCATTGGTCCTCTTCGTGAGCGGGTCTTGTGCCATGTTCTCAAGGGTGATCCGGAAGTTCCGGTGAATAGAGGCAAGGAAACGACTTGCCGCAAGCTCAACATGGATGCGGCCGATGATGGCGCGGGTGCGGCAATGAACAATGCAACCGGTGACACGGATGATGCGGCCGGTAGCCGTGCGGATTCAAGGAGTGGAGAACATGTGGGCAATGTGTCGGGTGAGGTGATGGAAAGAGAGGATGCATTGTATGCACGTGATGAGGACATTGCATTTGTCATATAACTCTCTCTTGATAACTAGTGAAAGCTATACATTCACTCATGTACACTATTGTCGGATCCTTCATCTTCATTGTTGTAGCTCTCCCACATACGGGTTGCAATCTCAAGTCTCTTTTGTCGCATCCATGCATCAGCATGCCGACGACCCGTGATCCCTTCTCGGCGTGGTGGTCCCCTTGCCGCTATTCCCCCCGCCATTGTTTCTTCTTCCCCTCCCTCGGGCATCTCCACATCCCCTCTTACTTAAAGGAGATTATGAAACACAAAACATGAGTGAAGAAGCCGTGATTGCAAATGCGGTGTATAGGAAGGGACACTTCGCATGATGTGAAACCTAGCCTTCAACACGCCAAAGCATCTTTCTATCATTGACCTTGCCGATGCATGTCTCTTGTTGAATAATTCTTCGGCGTCTTGAGGCCTTTGAGCTCCCGAGCCGAATTCGTTGAGGTGATAGCGCCGGCCACGAAAAGGAACCATGAGGCCGTAGCCTTCCAGGAAACCGGCATCCGCCAAGAGGTAGTGACCCCTTAGAACCGAGAAACCCCGACGCAAAGAGTCATGAAACATTCTAGAATCATGTGCCGATCCTTCCCACCCCGTCACAACAAATGTGAACCAAAGGTCCCCGTCACATGAGGCTAGAATGTTTTGAGTGATGGCTTGATGACGGTTGACAAATGCACCATGTCTTACTTTGGGGACAACAACGGGCACATGCATCCCATCAATGACGCCGAGGCACTCACTAAACCAAGGAAGATAATCTCCCCTCCCTTCCCATGCCAATGGTGGTGGTGTTTCCGCCCCTGGTTGTCGGATGACGATATGAGAAACACTATTCAATGCTCGGAGGACTTGACGTATGACGGTGGAATAAGTGGACATGGTACGTTGAAATCTTTCACACAATTTGCGCATGGACATGTGATGGCACACGCATTGCACCCACATGAACACTTTCTCTTCAATAGAGAGACGGGTGTCACGAAGAGAAGTATTACGCCGGATGAAGGCAATGATGTCGTACCAAGTGTCGACATTCATGCGGCACATGTTGTAGAAACGTTGTGGGTGACCACGAAGAAGCTCGTGTAGCTATGGCAATCCGCCAAACAAACTCGTGTGCATGGGTCAGTAGTGCGCTCTCCTGATGACGTGACGTGCAAATGCGACAAACACTTCCCGCATCATGGCTATGAGAAGTACACGGAGTTGAAGTGCCCGGCGGATTAGTGCTTGCCGCGCGGCAAGATGGTGGGTAGGTTGGTCCATGGTGGTGTTACTTGTAGACTTGCTTCGCAAATGAGGGCGTGGAACCGTCAACAGGGTACTGAGTCGGCATAACTTACACCAGGAACATTCTAGCTTGCATGCGGATCGCTTGCGACCCTTTTGTGTAGCGCGCGCTTCGGGTACACCCTATGTGCGCTACGGCGACGGGAAGTGCAACATTACATAGCGCGGGTCATGCAAGTGCGCTACGGGTCGAATCGCAACAGGCCGCCGTGCGCGAGCGACGGCAAAGGTTGCGAGATCGACTCCGGGGGCAAACAATTCAAACAGCACGCATCATTCACGCGTGAAACACGGCATGAAAATAGGAGTATTTTGGCGGTCGATGCATTATATCGATACCCGCAGCGTACGTTGCGGGAATGGACATGATACAATTGTTTTAACGCGCGTCTGGAGCATCGATCGTTGAAAGATACAATTTAGTGACATCCGAACCCCACAATGGTCACCGTCTCGCTGGAAGTGCCGCAACGGCTGTGTGTGTGTTTGTGTTGCTGCAGCAGGTGCGCATCTTGGCACGGCCTGAGTGTCGCACAGCTGGATTTCTGATTCAGCATTGTCTTGGCACCGCTTCTACTGAGGGAACAGCTAGAGTCCGACACGGACTGGCTAGCGCACAGCTTGCTCGGAAGTTGCACGGCTCAAGCCTGGCAGACCACGTCCTCGTTGTGGAGCCTCTTGCTCTGTGGAAGGTTTTCTTTTTGGCTGGGCGAACTGCGCCTCCCCACAGAGCCTTCTCCTGGCAACGGTGGGCACGGACGCGCGACAATCCCGCCAGCAGGCCGCCTCATCTCTCACCCCAGATAGTAGACACAGCTACCGTTTGCCCCCAGTCATTGAGCCCCAGGCCCTGCTCTCCTGCTCGTCCTCCCTGCCCCGCCTCCTCTCTCCCTCACCCCCACCCTTCGGCACGCGTGGACCACTCTGAGCTCTCCAGACCGATGCAGTGCCCCTGCACGACCATGGCGAGCGGCGAATGGGCGCTGGCAGGCATCGTCCGCGGCCGGTGCAATGCAACCGGCAACGCCGCTGGCGCTGCTCGCGCGCACTGCGCTGGAGGATCGTGCTCGCAGTCTGGGGGGGCCCCTGGCACTGGCAGCAGCGTGGAGACCATGTTTGTGGTGCACAAGGCACGACGAGAGCTCAGGGCGTCAGAGCTCGGACGGCGTCTCGCAGGCGTCGGGCGGCGCGCACCACCCGCAGGCCTCCAAGCTCGACCTGCCGATGGGCGATTGACAGGCGGCCCCCCCCAGTCGTCTTCCTCCTGTCCGAGGCAACTGGGACCTGCGCCACACTCACGCGCAATGGCACCATGGGCTGAGTCCCCAGCTCTCACCAGCTGTGACGCCGGGACTCAGTGCAGCTCGACACTCGGAGAAAATGTGTTCGCATGGAGAGCGCCGGCTGCTGAATCTGGCTGGCTCTGTAGAAGCAGCTTAAGCAGCTTGCGCAGCAGCAGCAGCAGCAGCAGCAGCAGCAGCAGTGGAAGCAGTAGGAAAGCGTCGGAGGCGGGACCACTTAGTGAGGATGGCTCACCATCTGTAGTCAGCGAGACTGGGTACTTCTCTGACAGCCCTACGGAAACCATGCAAAAGCGACTGCAGCAGCAGCAGCAGCAGCAGCAGCAGCAGCAGCAGCAGCAGCAGCAGGAGGAGGAGGAGGAGGAGGAGGAAGACGAGGAAGAGGAGGAGGAGGAGGAGGAGCTGAAGGAGCTCGAGAAAGGACGCGAGGCAGGTGCTGCACGAGCAGGAGGGCTTGGCAGCAATTCCATCGGCACCAACGGTCATGCGGTGGTGGCGGCAAAGAATAAGAAGGTGGTGGCAGTCGGTAGCTCGAGGCTGCGGCAGTGGGCGAGTACACGCACGCGCATGCGGCGACACCTCAGCTCGCCGACCGCTGCTGGTCGGATGTTGGCGCCTTCCGGTGCGCAACAAGTGAGGTGAGGTGAGGAAGCTCAAGAGGTTCCGGGGGGGAGGGGGAGGGGGAGGGGGAGGGGGATGGGTATATGTGGGTATGTTTTGGTATGTGTTGGTATGTGTTGGTATCTGTTGGTATGTGTTGGTATGTGTCGGTATGTGTTGGTATGTGTTGGTCTGTGTTGGTATGTGTTGGTATCTGTTGGTATGTGTTGGTATGTGTTGGTATGTGTTGGTATGTGTTGGTATGTGTTGGTATGTGTTGGTATGTGTTGGTATGTGTTGGTATGTGTTGGTATGTGTTGGTATGTGTTGGTATGTGCTGGTATGTGTTGGTATGTGCTGGTATGTGTTGGTATGTGTTGGTATGTGTTGGTATGTGTCGGTATGTGTTGGTATGTGGAGC
>SZWC01005151.1:30357-53982 GCA_023375785.1 Penium margaritaceum
CTCCTCCTCCTCCCCCCCATCCTCCTCTGCTCCCTCCCCTTTGACCTGCTCAAACCCCCTTCCACTTCCATGTTTGGTGTTTTCCGGCTGGTTTGATCAAACCTGATGACTGTCCGTGGTGGATGTCCGAGCAGATGTGACGGGGAGGGCGATAGAGGAGACGGCAGCCACCATTCTGAAGATCCGCTACGAGCGCATCCACCGCCAGAGCATGCCCTACATCTCTCGCCGCTACTGACTTCACCGTCTCTCTCTCACACCCGACGGCAACTCCACAGACAAACAGCTTCAGCGACTCGCTGACAAACGGCGCGATGGTACGACGCCACAGTGCTTGTGAGGGTGCTTGCGAAACAGAATGGAGGCTGCCATCGTGTCTAGTGTTGCAATCGTGGACATGGCTGACAGGGTCTGCACCCAGTGGTGAGACCCGCTGGTTTTTATAAACTGTGAAAAGGATCCCAGCTGAGAATCCAACTTCACTGTCAGAAACAAACAGGTTTGTTGGTTTATGTATCACAGACACGTTGTGACCTGTGGTCTCGCTGCACACTCACCGCACTGACGCAGGTGACTGATGCTGGAGGGACATCGGTGCTGACGCTATACCTCAAGTGGTGGTGACTCGTGGGCGTTCAGAGAAGACAATCCAGAGTCACTCACAGGATTGAGTGTTCCCCCTACCACAGCATCTCACATAAATGCTTGATGACACTAGGGTTCCTAGTGGCACTTGCTTGGGAAGGGGGGAATCATGGCCGGGTTGTTCTCGCGGCCTGGACTTGCATGTTCTTGCTAGCAGATTAATGTGTGGAACAGGTCCAGGCTCGACCCTAGCTCGGCATGGGTGAGAGCGAGGGTGGGCTCGCTGCTCGCCCGCTCGTCACCCCGCCAGCAGCTCGGTGCCCGCCTTTCACCTCTGTTCGTTGTGACTCTCAGACTTGCGTTTTCTTCGCTAAAACCGTCGCCGTTCATGGTGTTTTGCCTCTAGCGTGCTTGGCTCATGCTTCCCTTGACCCTCGCTCTCCCTCCTACCAGGATCCTCTATCCTCTGGTATCAGAGCAGTGGAGAGAGGAGGTATTGAGCTCGTGAATCGAGCGCTCGATCCTGGTGTGCGGCCAGTCTTCGTCGCCACCACCGCTTCTGTCGCGACTTCAGTCACGAGAAGCACGTTCTGTTGAAGTTCGTTGGCCACTCACAACTCTGTGCCCTCTTGCCTCCCACACTGTGCACACACGCATGTACAGATTAAAGTGACAATGGAATCACCTGGGGAGACGGCCAGCCCGTCTATGCTGGCTAAAGTTGTGGACGCGCCCAAGCTACTGCCAGACCCAGGAGTGCTCTCTGGCACTCACATAACTCTTGCATGATTCTTCATGACTTTCTGATGCGGTAGATGCTAGGGCCCGTACATTCTCACTGCCGTGCCCTGCATCATGTTATCTTGTTTTGCATATTGAGGGGGAGCTGTATTTGCCCGGGTGCTGATCCCTAGGGGGCCACCGTGCCGGTCTCGGCCGTGCATCGGTGAGTAGCCGCCCTCGGTTAATTCCGAGTGGTCGGGCTCGACCCCCGGGTGGCGGCGCTCACTCACCCGAGCTCGTCGCTCGTGGTGAGCGAGCGCTCACCGGTTCTAGTCTCTCTCGCCCCCCCTTTGTCTCNACTTTCTGATGCGGTAGATGCTAGGGCCCGTACATTCTCACTGCCGTGCCCTGCATCATGTTATCTTGTTTTGCATATTGTGGGGGAGCTGTATTTACCCGGGTGCTGATCCCTAGGGGGCCACCGTGCCGGTCTCGGCCGTGCATCGGTGAGTAGCCGCCCTCGGTTAATTCCGAGTGGTCGGGCTCGACCCTCGGGTGGCGGCGCTCACTCACCCGAGCTCGTCGCTCGTGGTGAGCGAGCGCTCACCGGTTCTAGTCTCTCTCGCCCCCCCTTTGTCTTCTCTGTCTCCTTGTGAGCTCGAGCTATGCAAACAAGTTGCCGCATCCATGGCGTCTCTCTCACGTTGGTGCTTGTTGCATATCACACCCCCACACACCTGGGTCAGCTAGTAACTTCCTAGCAATTACTGGTATCAGAGCAAGGGGCGGCTCTCGCCCATGACTCTACGTTCCTAGGAATTCGTGGGTCTCGTGGCCCTCTTGGCCACCTCAAACCACGCACACTCGTGGACCCCGAGCATCTCCGCACATCTCCGTGCACACTCCGGGCATCGTCGTGCACCTGGATCTCTTCGTGCACCCCGTCGTGGCATCTCCACGCACCCGGACATCACTGTGGACCCCGAGCATCTCCATGCACTTCAGCCATCTCCGTGCACCCGGACCTCTCAGTGCACTCCGCCGGGCAGCTCCACGCACCCCAGGCACCTCAGTGCACCGCTACATCCCCAGGCACCTCTGTGCACCGCGGGCATCTCCGTGCACACCCCGGGCATCTTCGTGCACCTGGACCTCTCCGTGCACCACGCCGTGGCATCTCCACGCACCCCGGACATCACTGTGCACCCCGAACATCTCCGTGCACCCTGACCTCTCAGTGCACTCCGCCGGGCAGCTACACGCACCCCAGGCACCTCTGTGCACCACTACATCCCCGGGCACCTCTGTGCACCGCGGGCATCTCCGTGCACACCTCGGGCATCTTCGTGCACCCGGACCTCTCATTGCACTCCGCCGGGCATCTCCACGCACCCCAGGCACCCCGTGCACCACTACATCCCCGGTCACCTCTGTGCACCGCGGGCATCTCCGTGCACACCTCGGGCATCTTCGTGCACCCGGACCTCTCATTGCACTCCGCCGGGCAGCTCCACGCACCTCAGGCACCCCGTGCACCACTACATTCCCGGGCACCTCTGTGCACCCCGGGCATCTCCGTGCACACTCCGGGCATCTTCGTGCACGCTCCGGGCATCTTCGTGCACCGGGACCTCTCTGTGCACCCCACCGTGGCATCTCCACACACTCCGGACCTTATCACACCCCGGATCTCTCCGTGCACTCCGCCGGACACCTTCGCGATCCTCAGACATCCCTCTTGCCTTCACAGTCGCAGTCCTGGAGTCACCGCAGCTTGACTCCCCTCGAACTGCTGCCTGTCACACTGACAGCGGGTGGGAGCACACAAGAGACTACGATCCTCCCTCACCATCAGACTACGACACTCTGCGTTGGTATCGCATGCTGGACCCCGCCTACTGGCGAGAGGACGTGGAACGAGAGGCTGCTGCACGCGAGGAGGAGATTGACAGGCAAGTCTACACTTCGGACGACCTACCGCCGTCGCCACCTCGTCACACCACAATGCAACCACCTGAGGGTACTCAGTCAACCACCGCCTCTTCCACATCCCACACTGTCGTCGGCCCATCCACCGCTGCACCAACTGCTGCTGCACCATCTCCTCCACCTGAGGTCCCAGGTGTCGTCCATGTTCTTCCTGTTCTCAACGATTCCATTGGTCTGGCAGGGGCTATCCTCGACGCAGCAACAGGTGCTGCAGCTACCTTTGCTGCCACCGCCCGCGCGTGCAAGGCCCCTACACAGACGGCTGTAGGCCGTGCAACAGACGCCTACGCACACGCGGCAGTCTCTTTGACGCTTCTTGCCGCTGCAGCAGCAAACATCGCCACCCAGGTTACATCAGCTGCAGCCGCCGTTGCAACCGCTGCCTCTTCAGCCGCCGACGCCACCTTAGCAGCTGTCACCTCCATCCGAGCCTCTACAGCAGCAGTGGTCCTGACTCCCACTGGTGCTCACCGGGAGCTCACTCCACACGTTACCACGGGGGTACTGATTGCGTCTGCATCTGCATCAGTGGCTGGGGCGTCTGTCACTGGTCTCCTCTGCCTGACCGTGGCAGTCGCAGGCTGGGTGGCAATCCTCTTCTCTTCAGCAGTGGCAGTGGTGTCTCCTCTCTTCGCTCTGCTGCCCCGTCACTAGCTCGGTGAGCCCATCATTTTCTTTCCCTCTCTCCTCACCTGTGTTGACATTCCTTCCCTCGTCTCGTGCTTGTCTTTACCATGCCTGGGCCAGAAGAAAAGTTAGAGGCCCTCCAAGCCGCCCTTAGCGAAGCACAGGCGGAACGTCGCAAAGCGCAGGATGAGCTAGAGCGAGAGCGTGATGCACAGCATGAGTTAGCGTCCACAGTGGCTTCATTGGTTCTAGAACGTCTCCGTGCTGTCCCAGCTTTTGCTGCAGTCATTCCCCCTGATCAGTCAGGATCCACAAGCTCCTCAGCACCATCTACTGGCAGCGGCGCTAACACCTCTTCCTCTTCCCTCTCAGTCACCGCTCGGACTCTTCCACCTGCGCGGCAGAAATTCTTTGAGACACCGCCCCCTCAGTTCACCTCCAAACTCACCTTCACATCCTGAGAAACGCGCTTCAGTGCATGGGCTCAGGGTGAGCTGTTGTGGGAGTACTACTCGCCCGCCAAGGTCTCCTTCGTGCCACAGCCTGCCGAGGCCGCCCGCGCTGTGCGGGCACTCATCAACGCCGGTCCCGAGAGCCTTCTCGACGACATCGGTACGTACAATGCCGACCCCATTCGAGGCACCAGTGCAGACCCAGTGGGTGCCTATGCGCTCATCCGCCGCCGCAAAACAGTAACTGGGCATGCTGCTCGGAGCGCTCTCACTGTGCAGTTCAACACGTTGCAAATGAGGGCGGATGAGACAGCAGACGAGTACTGGGCCCGCAGTCTGCGTCTCTTGCGCGACCTTGGCAAGGTTGCACCAGGTCCTCTCTCTGCATGTCTCTCCATTGTGGCTGGTCTTATCCCTGAGCTGTCTGACCTGTATCTCCATGTCTTCCAGACAGAACTCGAGCGCCTTGCCTCTTCCCTTGTCCCAGCCGATTCCCCGCCGGGGATTGGTCCCCTCTTTGACTTCACTGCTGCCCGTCTCACTGACTGGTGGAACGCCCTCCAAAACAAGCGCATGCATCGCGCCGCCATTGCAGCAGTCACTACCTCCTCACCATCTGCTCCCACTACAGCTCCTTCTGCTGGTTCGTCTTCTCAGGCCTCTGCCCACTCCACACAGGCCGCTGGCCGTGGAGGGGGCAGTGGCTCTGGCTCTGGTCGGGGTGGAGGTCGCGGGGGAAAAGGCCGTGGGGGTGGTCGTGGCAGCAAAGGCTCAGCCACTACTGCAACTGATGTCACTTGCTGGAACTGCGGCGCCACCGGACACTCAGCGCCCAAGTGTCCTGCCCCTCGTGACGACGCACGCCTTGCTTCCTCCATGCGTGCTCACTAGGCGCTCACTGGTGTAGCCGCTTCTACAACTGCTGCTGCCATGGCAGTCTCATCATCCACATCCTCCTCATCAGTCCCGACCACTACTCTTGCACCTCTTCAGCAGACGCCACCACCGCCCAGTCCTTGGGGCTGGGTGCCACCGCCTTCAGGTCCTCCATACTACGGTCCCCCATCCTCACACTACTCCGTTCCTCACTAGAGCCGCGACGATGGTCACTACTCCGACCGTGCGTTTGACCGTTCTTCTGATCGTTCCTCTGATCGTCGAGACGAGGAGCGCACTCTCGAGCGTCGCCTTGCCGAGCTTCTGCACCTTCGCTCTCAGGGAGGTGAGAGTGTGAGTGGCCAGTCACGTGTATCTGTCTGTGAGTCGGATGTCACCCTTCGTGGTTCCGGCTCGGGGGGTGTGCAAGGGGACCTGCCTGATGATCGTTCCTGGATTGAGCATTGGCAGTCTCACACGTTTCCCTCCCGTCTTGGTCATGTCACCTCATCCTCTGCACGTGGTACCGTGGCTGTCTGTCTGGTTCTTCCATCCACTCGTGCCTCTCCTGGCCTCTGGATCATTGATTCCGGGGCCACCCATCACATGACGTCTTGTCGTTCTTCCTTTGTGTCCATTGGGCCCGTTCAGTCTGTCCGATCTGTTCGCACCGGCTCTGGTCAGCTGCTCCCCGTCTAAGGTGTTGGTGTCGTCCGCTTTGTTGGCCCTGGCGGTACTGTCTATCTGCCTGATTTTCTGTACGTCCCTGACCTCGAGGTCAGCCTCCTCTCTGTGACCACCCTTGATGATCAGGGCATGGACTTCTCGTCCAGCCGCGGCCTTGCCTCTATTTCTCTCCGCTCCTCCGGCCGCGTTGTTCTTCGTGGCGTGCGCTGTGATTGCCTGTTTCGTGTGCCGCTCACTCTGCCCTTGTCTTCCGCTGCCTCTGCCCTTGTTCATGTCGCGCCTTCGCTGTCGCCTGACCATGCTCATCTTCTGCATCGCCGTCTCTGTCATATCCACACTGCCGCGATCCAGCGACTCCTTCGCCTTCAACCTGCTCACGGCCTTGACCAAGCCACATTCTCTCCTGCTTGTTCATCCACCTGTCTGGACTGTGCCAGTGGGAAAATGCACCGCTCACCCTTCTCCACCTCTGATGCCACCACCTCTCACCCTCTTGACCTCGTCCATGCCGACGTCATGGGCCCATTGCCCCAGGACTTTCTTGGTGGCCTTGGCCGGTATGTGCTGTGCCTCACTGATGATTACTCACGTTACCGCTGGGTCTTTGCCCTGCGACACAAAAGTGATGTCACCGAGGTCTTAGAGTCTTGGCTACCCTAGGCTGAGCGAGCCTGCCTTCGCCCCCTACGCGTCTTCCGCAGCGACCGTGGTGGTGAGTTCTTTGGCCCTACGTCTCGCTTTCTTGAGTCTCGTGGTGTGCGGATTGAATCATCTGCTCCCTACACCCCCCAGCAAAATGGCGTGTCTGAGCGCTGGAACCGCACCCTTGCTGATGGGGTGCGTTCCCTGCTCTCTGCCTCCGGTCAGTCTCCTCTCTTTGCCTTTGAGGCCATGTCCTACATGACCTGGGTCTGGAACCGTGTTCCCCATGGTCCTCTTCCCCACACTGTCACCCCCTTTGCGCGCTGGACTGGCCAGCGTGCGGATCTCCGTCTTGCTCGCGTTTGGGGCTGTCTCGCCTCTGTCTGGGTTCCCTCTGACCAACGCGACGGTAAGCTTTCACCTCGTGGTCGTCTGTGCATTTTCCTTGTTGTCTCTCCTTTCTCCAAGGCGTGGCGGTTCTGGGACCCCTCGCGCTGTCGTGTCGTAGAGTCGCGTGATGCTCTCTTCTTCGAGCATCTGTTTGAGCGCGACTTGTCCCGCTTTGGTGGGTCTCTCTCTCCGCCTCCTCGGGATGGGGGTGGCTCTCTGCCCTCTGGGCCTGCTGTTCTCCCCTTGATGCATCCCGCCGTTCCCTCTGTCGCCTCCTCTGCCGAGCAGAGCTCCCCTCTGTCCACGTTTCCCTCTCCGGTGCTCTCACCCTCCACGGCACCATTGGACTCTCCCGGTCAGTCCTCTGGTTCCTCTGGCTCCCCTACCGCCTCTCCTGCTGGCTCATCCTCTTCCCCCATCCATGGTGCAGTCTCGCCTATCTCCTCTGAGCCCCCTCCTGTCTCCTCTCCTCCTGCCGTGCAGCGTTCTGCTGCTCCATTGTCCTCTGCGCGTGTTGCGTCCATTCCCCCAGTCTCCCCCTACACGTGTGGTGGACGCCTACGCGCTCTTCCCTCTCAGTCGCACCCTGTCGTCTCCGGTGACCCTGGTCTTCGTGCTCTTGGTCTCACCACTTCTGGCCTGTCTGCCGCAGTGTCTATTGTACACCCCGGCACTGCTCTTGGTTACTCTCTTATCGAACAGGAGTTCCACTCTGCTGTGTCCTCTTCTGTAGCCGGGTACGTTGCTTCGTGCTTTGCTGCCACTGGCCTTTCCCCTCTTCCTCCTGAGCCACAGACTGTGCAAGCAGCCCACACAGCCTCTGACTCACCACTGTGGGAGCAGGCCATGAAGGCCGAACTTGATGCACTTTCTGACCACGGTGTGTATGAACTCGTTGACCTCCCACCGGGTCGCAAGGCGGTTGCCGCCAAGTGGGTGTATCGTCGCAAGCTGAACCCCGACAACACAATTGAACGGTACAAAGCTCGCCTCACCGCTAAAGGGTTCTCACAGATCCCTGGTGTCGACTTTGACGAGACCTTTGCCCCAGTCGGTCGCTACACCACAGCCAGGGCTCTTCTCAGTCTTGTTGCACAGCATGACTGGGAGCTGGAACAGATGGATTTCAACAATGCCTTTCTCCATGGCAAGTTGGACGAAGAGATTTACATGGTCCAACCACCCGGCTTCTCTGACGGCACCAACCGGGTGTGGCGCCTGCGCAAGGCACTCTATGGTCTCAAACAGTCCCCACGGTGTTGGAACCAGGAGATCACAGCCACTCTTGAAAAGGGTGGCTACAAGAGAAGCGCCGTGGATCCAGCGCTCTTTCTGGGGCCGCCCACAAAACCACTTGTCGCCATTCTTGTGTACGTGGATGACCTTCTCATTGCCTCACCCGATCCTGCGGCTGTGACCGCCGCCAAGTCGCTCCTCCAAGCGGCATACAAAATGAAGGATCTGGGNGTGCATCAGGCTGCCTATGTGCGCAGCCTGGGGGAGCGCTTCGCTCCACTCCTCATGTCCATTCCCACAGCGTCCACTCCCATGATGCCTGCAGGACAGTCTCTTCTAAAGTCATCTGATCTCTCACAGTTGGGGGAGACGGTTGATGTAACCGACTACCTCCGTGTCATTGGCTCTCTGATGTACCTCGCCACGACCACGCGTGCGGATGTAGCCTTTGCTGTGAACTTCTTGTCTCAATTCTCCCAGTGCCCTCGCGAGCGCCACCTAGAGGCGGCATTGCGAGTGGTGCGGTATGCCCTCTCTACTCCTCGTGTTGGACTGCACTTTTGTGCACAGCCATCTGTTGTGGCAGATGGCTTCACCGACAGTGATTGGGCACATGATTCCGATGCTCGCAGTCGTACGGGGTACATCTTCCTGATTGGTGGCACTGCAGTCTCCAGGAAAAGTGGCAAGCAAGGGTGTGTGGCACGAAGCACTACTGAAGCTGAGTATGTTGCTCTGGGTGCAGGCACTTGTGAAGCTGTCTGGTTGTGTCGTTTGCTACAGCAATTACGTGTCCCCATCCGTTGCATCACTCTGCGCTGTGATAACCAAAGCACAAAAGCCATTGCTGAGAACAGTGGCATGCATCATTCACGCACCAAACACATCAATGTGGAGCATCACTTTGTTCGCGAATGCATTGTTGTTGGCATTGTCCGAGTCGCTTGGGTGGATACACGGTCTCAGAGAGCTGACTTTCTCACAAAAGCCCTAAGTCGTAATGTCTTCAAAAGTGCTGTTCATTCTGTGGGTCTCATCAGTCCGCGTGATCCAGGCTGATCGTTGGTATATCTCCCCACCTCACTCTCATCTCTTGTGATCACTTCGTGTGATTCCCTCTTGTGTGCTCTGGATTGCTTGTCTGCGGGGCATGGGGGAGTGTTGAAGTTCGTTGGCCACTCACAACTCTGTGCCCTCTTGCCTCCCACACTGTGCACACACGCATGTACAGATTAAAGTGACAATGGAATCACCTGGGGAGATGNCACCAAACCACTTGTCGCCATTCTTGTGTACGTGGATGACCTTCTCATTGCCTCACCCGATCCTGCGGCTGTGACCGCCGCCAAGTCGCTCCTCCAAGCGGCATACAAAATGAAGGATCTGGGGCCGGCTCGTGTCTTTCTAGGCATGGAGTTGGAGCGAGATCGTGCTCGTCGTGTCTTGCATGTGCATCAGGCTGCCTATGTGCGCAGCCTGGGGGAGAGCTTCGCTCCACTCCTCATGTCCATTCCCACAGCGTCCACTCCCATGATGCCTGCAGGACAGTCTCTTCTAAAGTCATCTGATCTCTCACAGTTGGGGGAGACGGTTGATGTAACCGACTACCTCCGTGTCATTGGCTCTCTGATGTACCTCGCCACGACCACGCGTGCGGATGTAGCCTTTGCTGTGAACTTCTTGTCTCAATTCTCCCAGTGCCCTCGCGAGCGCCACCTAGAGGCGGCATTGCGAGTTGTGCGGTATGCCCTCTCTACTCCTCGTGTTGGACTGCACTTTTGTGCACAGCCATCTGTTGTGGCAGATGGCTTCACCGACAGTGATTGGGTACATGATTCCGATGCTCGCAGCCGTACGTGGTACATCTTCCTGATTGGTGGCACTGCAGTCTCTTGGAAAAGTGGCAAGCAAGGGTGTGTGGCACGTAGCACTGCTGAAGCTGAGTATGTTGCTCTGGGTGCAGGCACGTGTGAAGCTGTCTGGCTGTGTCGTCTGCTACAGCAATTACGTGTCCCCATCCGCTGCATCACTCAGCGCTGCGATAACCAAAGCACAAAAGCTATTGCTGAGAACAGTGGCATGCATCATTCACGCACCAAACACATCAATGTGGAGCATCACTTTGTTCGCAAATGCATTGCTGCTGGCATTGTCCGAGTCGCTTGGGTGGATACACGGTCTCAGAGAGCTAACTTTCTCACAAAAGCCCTAAGTCGTAATGTCTTCAAAAGTGCTGTTCATTCTGTGGGTCTCATCAGTCCGCGTGATCCAGGCTGATCGTTGGTATGTCTCCCCACCCCACTCTCATCTCTTGTGATCACTTCTTGTGATTCCCTCTTGTGTGCTCTGGATTGCTTGTCTGCGGGGCATGGGGGAGTGTTGAAGTTCGTTGGCCACTCACAACTCTGTGCCCTCTTGCCTCCCACACTGTGCACACACGCATGTACAGATTAAAGTGACAATGGAATCACCTGGGGAGATGGCCAGCCCGTCTATACTGGCTAAAGCTGTGGACGCCCCCAAGCTACTGCCAGACCCAGGAGTGCTCTCTGGCACTCACATAACTCTTGCATGATTCTTCATGACTTTCTGATGCGGTAGATGCTAGGGCCCGTACATTCTCACTGCCGTGCCCTGCATCATGTTATCTTGTTTTTGCATATTGTGGGGGAGCTGTATTTACCCGGGTGCTGATCCCTAGGGGGCCACCGTGCCGGTCTCGGCCGTGCATCGGTGAGTAGCCGCCCTCGGTTAATTCCGAGTGGTCGGGCTCGACCCCCGGGTGGCGGCGCTCACTCACCCGAGCTCGTCGCTCGTGGTGAGCGAGCGCTCACCGGTTCTAGTCTCTCTCGCCCCCCCTTTGTTTTGTCCTTCTCCTTGTGAGCTCGAGCTATGCAAACAAGTTGCCGCATCCATGGCGTCTCTCTCACGTTGGTGCTTGTTGCATATCACACCCCCACACACCTGGGTCATCTAGTAACTTCCTAGCAACTACACGTTCGCTGCCGATCTGCTGTAGAGCACCCTCCTACGGCAGCTCCCTACCCGCGCCCATCTTGTGGCGGGCAGCAGCAGGAGCAATGAGCGGACACCCGCGGGTGTTTCCTTCATTCGCCCCCGCGGGATTGCTCTCGTCCGCGGGTGCTGCAGATCTACAACTGCATCATCTGCGGCAGCAGCTTGAGCAGCAGCACCACCACGCCCTGAGTCGCAGCCTTCTCAGCAGCGACTACGATTGCGATAGCTGCAGCTACGACGACAGCAGCTGCACTCCGGAGCATGGGCGCTTGTAGCCACTGTTGCCGTCGCACTCTCCTCATCAACTGTCGCAGATACGCACCCGACAGCAGCAGCAGCAGCAGTAGCAAAGCGACAGCAGCAGCAGCAGCAGTAGCAACAAAGCGACAGTAGCAGCAGCAGCAGCAGCAGCAAAGCGACAGCAGCAGCAGCAGCAGTCGCAAAGCGACAGTAGCAACGGCAGCAGTCGCAGTTCAGGCGCACAGGGGGCAACAGCCACAGACGGCTGCTACAGTCTTAGCTGCCGCACTTGCAACAACAGCTGCAAAGAACTCCCGCCTGTCTCCCACCTCAGTCGTCAGAGGTCATTGCAGCTGTCATCGTCCCCAGCTGCAGCAGCAACAGGTGCCGATCCACTTGCAGCAGCAGCAGCAGCAGCAGCAGCAAAGCAACAGTAGCAGTAGCAGCAGCAGCAGCAAAGCGATAGCAGCAGCAACAGTAGCAGCAAAGCGACAGCAGCAGCAGCAGCAGTAGCAAAGCGACAGCAGCAGCAACAGTAGCCGCAAAGCGACATCCGCAACGGTAGCAATCGCAGCAGCAGCCATACATCTCTCCAGAGACGGCTGCTGCAGTCTCAGCTGCCGCACTTGCAGCAGCAGTTGCAAAGGATGCCCGCCTTTCTCCCATCTCAGTTGTCACACTGGCGTACGGTGATGCTCCAGACGCGGCCGCGTTGGGGGAATACTACAACAGGGGAACGTCGCAGCGACGTGAACGACGTCGTCGCGGCATGAGCAGCAACCGGGGGTCCGAGTCCGCCTCAGCACGGTCCGCTCGCGCATCACGTCATCGTCCGGTAAGTGTCTCCCCTCCCCATTCTCTTAGGGAGGACCCTCAGCCGTACGGCGATCCCAAGGTTCCTGCTGCCCTGCTGCACTCAGTGTTCTCGCAGGACGTCGTTAGTCTTGTGGGTACCTTTACACGCACAACCTCAGCTATCATTGACACAGCAACAGCAGCCGTATCCACCTTCGCCGCCGCCGCTAGAGCCTCGCGTGCTCCTGCCGCCACCTCAGTAGGGCGCGCTGCAGAATCATACACAGAAGCCGCGGTTGTTGCTGGTCCCATTGCTGCAGCGGCTGCTGATATAGGCACACAAATATCTGCTGCATCATCTGCCATTGCCTCTGCAACGGCCTCAGCTGCATCAGCTACAGCGGCAGCCGCTGCTTCCATTCGCACCTCCAGCGCAGTCGCCGTCACCGCAGCCTCATCTGCTCCATCTGCCGCCTCCAGTCTCGTCACAGCAACCATCTCCATTGCAGCAGTCTTCACCACTCTCGCTGTTGCCTGTACCACTGGAGCCTTTGCTCTGGTGGTGCCCATTGCCTCCACCGTCTCTGTTCTTTCTGCTGCCTCTACTGCTGTGGTTCCTCCCCTCCTTACTTTTCTTCGCAGCCCGTCATCTTGACTCCCTCGTCTGCACATTGTGCCTTCCTACCTTCTCTCTTCTCTTTCTGTGGTGGCTTGTCCTATCTGACTCGGGGTGGGCTGACCTGCAGCATTCTGACTCTTTGCCTCAGGCAACCCCATTTTTCCCACGCCCACTGGGGCTGGGGAAACTCTGCCGAAATCTGTCCGGCAGAGCACTCGCGTCGTCACCATGCCTGGTGATGACGAGTCAGTCATAGCGACTCTTCAGCGTCAGCTGACCCTCGCTCGCGAGGCTCAGCAGGAGGCTGAGGACCGCCTTAAGCTTGCTGAGGATAATCGCGCCGCTTTTGCTGACGAGGTCGCCGCCATAGTGCTGCGTCGCCTCCCTGCTGCGTCGGTTGGGACCAATCCCACTCCTCCTGCAGGCACCTCTTCTTCTTCCTCTAACACTTCTGCTGTTGCGTCCACTGGCACCACCGCTGCTGCCGCCACTCCTCCTGCGCCTCGCCAGCATGACTTCTTCTCACAACCACCCTCCCTCTCCTCTAAGCTGGCATTCACCTCCTGGGAAGTGCGCTTTAGCGCGTGGGCTCTAGGGGAGCAGCTGTGGGAGTATTACTCCCCAGCTGTTGCTCCATTCACTCCCCTTGCAACTGAGTCTGCCCGTGCCGTGCGCGCCCTCATCGCTGCCGCTCCTGAGTCGCTGATTGATGATGTCGGCACGTTCAATGCTGATCCTGCTGTCCAGCGTCTGGCTGACCCTGTCGGTGCATATGCCATGCTGCGTCGTCGCACCACTGTCACTGGCCAGGCCGCTCAGAGCGCCCTCACAGTCCAGTTCAACACACTTCTCATGCGTAGTGACGATACCGTTGATGCATACTGGTCTCGCGGTCTCAAGCTCCTTCGCGAGCTTGGCAAAGCAGCACCTGGCCAGCTCTCTGCCGTCCTCACCATGGTCAACGGCCTTATCCCAGAGCTGTCCGACCTTCTTCGTGACGTCAAAGCTGACGAGCTACAGCAGCTTGCCTCACAGCCCGTTCCCCTGGATTCACCGCCAGGGGTAGGGGCTCTCTGGGATTTCACCTCCGAGTGTCTTGCTGCCTGGTGGACCAGTCTTCAGAACAAGCGCCTCCATCGCTCTTCAGTCACGGGCGTCGCTACGCTCACCACTGCAGCAGCACCCTCCTCCTTCTCCTCTGCTGCACCCTCCTCCCTCTCCTCTGCTGCATCTTACCCCGCCTCCACCGCCTCCTCTTCCTCTCCTGCCGTTGCCCTCGCTTCCCAGGGTCGTGGCAAGGGCAAAGGGAAGGGCAAGGGCAACGGCAAGGATAAGGGTGTTGCCGCTTCCTCTCAGGTTCCGGGCGCCGTTGTGTGCTGGAACTGTGGCTCTACTGAGCACTCTGCTCGTACTTGCCCGGCTCCTCCGGATGACCTCCGCCTCGCCCGCGCCATGCGCGCTCACTGAGCTCGCACCTCCGGCTCCTCCTCTACATCCTCACCCTCTGGCTCCGGTGGCCCGTCGCGCTTCTCCGCCCCGCCTCCGGCTCAGGCTTACGCTGCCTCCGGCGTGCCTTCTCCTCCACTGCCTGTTCCTTACCCTTGGGGCTGGCCACCTCCTTACGGTGCCCCTGCGTACTCTGGGCCCCCGTTCTCTGCCTACACCGCTCCACCGTGGTTCCCGCCTTCCTCCGGCGCATCTACTCCAGCTCCGCCGGCGTCAGTGGATGGCGATCGTGGTGATCGGGAGCGTCACCTTGAGCAGTCCCTCCTCCAGCTTCTTCGCCTTCGTGATCAGGGAGGTGAGGGTGTTGCACCGCTGGCCAGAGGTCTTGTGTGTGAGACTGACGGTGTCCTTTGTGGGGATCCTCCTGGTCATGTTCTGGGTGCCTTGTGTGCGTCTGTCCCGTGGATTGAGCGTTGGCAGTCTGACTTTCTTCCTCGTTGTCTCTCCCTTTGTACCTTGTCTCCGTCCTCCATTGGCACTGTTGCGACGTCCAGTGTGCTGCCCCCTGTGCGCCTGTCCAGTGGCCTCTGGGTCCTTGACTCCGGGGCTACTCACCATATGACGTCTGTGCGGTCCTCGTTCATCTCGTTAAGCCCCGTTGGTTCTGTCCGCTTTGTTCGTACCGGGTCTGGTCAATTGCTGTCAGTTCAGGGTGTGGGTGTTGTTCGCTTTGTTGGCCCCAGTGGTGCACTATATCTGCCTGACGTTTTGTACGTGCCTTCGCTGGAACTCAGCCTCCTGTCTGTGCCTTCTCTGGATGAACAAGGTATGGACTTCACTGCTAGCCGTGGTGTTGGCACAGTCTCTCTTCGCTCCTCCCAACGTACTGCTCTTCGTGGTGTGCGTTGTGGCAAACTCTACCGTGTCCCCTTGCACACCCCCTCCGCTCCAGTCGTCAGCGCCGCCCTTGCTCACGTTGCCCCCTCCCTCACTCCTGACCTTGTCCGTCTCTTGCATCGTCGCCTTGGTCATGTTCACACCGATGTCGTTCATAGCATGCTGCGTCTCTTGCCTGCTCTTGGTCTCTCTCCTTCTACCTTCCCTGCCCCTTGCCCTGCGGACTGTCTTGACTGTGCACAAGGGAAAATGCATCGGTCTCCTTTCTCTCCTTCTAAGTCTCAGTCTTCCCATCCACTCGATCGTGTTCATGCGCATGTCATGGGGCCCTTGCCTCATGACCTCCTTGGTGACGTGGGACGCTACGTCCTATGTCTTACCGATGACTTTTCTCGCTTTCGCTGGGTGTTCGCGCTCCGTCAAAAGAGTGACGTTTGCTCCGTCATAGAGTCATGGCTTGTCCAGGCTGAACGTGCCTGTCAGCGGTCGTTTGCGCGTCTTCCGCAGCGACCGTGGCGACGAATTCCTTGGTCCCACCGCTCGTCTCCTCGAATCTCGTGGGGTGTGTCTGGAGACATCTACTCCGTACACACCGCAGAAAAACGGTGTCTCTGAGCGTTGGAACCGGACGCTTGCCGACGGTGTCCGCACGCTCCTGTCTGAGTCTGGCCTGCCGCCACTCTTTGCCTTTGAAGCTATGTGCTACATGACGTGGGTCTGGAACCGTGTTCCCCACGGCCCCCTTCCCCGTACTGTCACCCCGTTTGAGCGCTGGCATGGCCGTCGGGCTGACCTTCGTCTAGCTCGGTTCTGGGGTAGTATCGCTTCTGTCTGGCTGCCGGAGGATCTCCGTGATGGCAAACTGTCCTCTCGTGGTCGCCTGTGCCCCTTTCTCGGGGTGTCTTCCCAGTCCAAGGCATGGCGTTTCTGGGACCCTGTCCGCCAGCGTGTCGTCGAGTCACGCGACGCTTTATTTTTTGAGTCGGTCTTCCTTCGTGACCTCGATCGCCTGTCCCCGGCCTCCTCCCTCCTGCCCCTCTCTCGGCTGAAGGGGGATGTCGGTCTTGCCATTCCGGCAGTCCCTATTGCCTCACCGCAACTCTCATCCTCGTTGTAGTCCTCGTCGTCTGGGTCTGTCCCTACCCTCTCTACGTCTTCTTCCCCCGACGTATCGTCTGCGTCCAGTTCCTCCGACGCACCTTCCTCTCCAATCACCGACTCTCCCCAGTCTGCCTCTCCAGTCACCAACTCTCCCCAGTTAGCCCCGTCTCCCGCTGTCTCGTCCAGCTCGGGCACACCTCCAGTTGCCACTTCACCTGCAATCTCTCCCGTTCGGGTTTCTGACCCGCCTCCGCATGTCACCACTGGTCCTGCTCCTGCCTCACCCTTCGTCCGGGGGGGGCGCCTTCGTGCACTCCCACATCGTTCTAGCACTTCCCTCACCTCAGCACATCCTCCTCAATCTGAGACTGCACACCCCCCTGTTCACCCTACCGGCATGGACGCGCTGGGCTTAGCTACTGGGGTTGTCCACCCTCGTTCCACCCTTGGCTACGCGCTCCTATGTTCGGAGCATGAGCGAGCCTTGGAAGCCGCCGTCTTGAGTAGTGTAGCTGAGTGTCACGCCACGTCGGCCACCACTGTCTTGTCCCCTGAGCCTACCACTGTGCGTCAAGCACGTGCAGCCTCTGACGCACAACAGTGGGAGGCTGCGATGCGTGCTGAGCTCAACACCCTTGATGATCATGCGGTGTATGAGCTTGTCGATCTGCCACCTGGGCGCAAAGCCATCGACGCTCGTTGGGTCTTTCGGCGTAAGTACAAACTCAATGGTGCACTCGACAAGTACAAGGCGCGCCTCACGGCTAAAGGGTTCTCCCAGGTCCCAGGCATCGACTTCGACGAGACGTTTGCACCAGTCGGGCGATACACCACAGCTTGAGCACTATTGAGTCTTGTGGCCCACCACGAATGGGAGCTGGAGCAGATGGATATGAACAATGCGTTCCTCCATGGACAGCTGGATGAGGAGATTTACATGGTCCAGCCACCTGGCTTCTCCGATGGCACCGACCGAGTCTGGCGACTGCGGAAGGCACTCTATGGCTTGAAGCAGTCGCCTCAGTGCTGGAACCAAGAAATCACCTCCACTCTTGAGAAAGGAGGCTACCGACGTAGTACTGTGGATCCCTCTCTCTTTGTCACTCCTCCCTCTGTCCCCTTCGTGGTTGTTCTCGTCTATGTGGATGACCTGCTGATAGCGTCGCCCAGCCACGCTGCTGTTAAGTTGGTAAAGACGCTCTTGCAGTCCACGTACAAGATGAAAGACTTAGGGCCTGCCCGAGTCTTCTTGGGCATGGAGCTTGAGCGCGACCGTTCTCGTCGCACGCTTCATGTTCACCAGGCTGCGTACGTTCGTAGCCTGGGGGAGCGCTTCGCCTCCCAGCTTGAGTCCACTCCCACAGCGTTGACACCCATGACCCCAGCAGGACAGAGGCTGCTGAAGACAATGGATGTGTCTAAGCTGGGGGAGACAGTCAACGTGATAGACTACCTTCGCGTCATTGGGTCACTGATGTATCTGGCTACGACAACGAGGGCAGATGTCGCCTTCTCGGTGAACTTCCTTGCTCAGTTCTCACAGGCTCCTAGAGCACGACACATGGAGGCAGCACTGCGTGTTGTCAGGTATGCTCTCTCCACTGCACGCACCGGACTATGCTATCGAGCACAGCCGTCAGTTGTAGTGCATGGATACACAGATAGCGATTGGGCACATGACACCGACGCTCGCAGTCGTACAGGTTACATCTTCCTCGTTGGAGGGACTGCCGTGTCATGGAAGAGTGGTAAGCAAGGTTGCGTGGCACGTAGCTCTAGTGATGCTGAGTATGTTGCACTAGGTGCAGGTACCTGCGAGAGTGTGTGGCTCTGTCGCTTGCTTCAGCAACTTCGCGTCCCCATCCGCTGCATCACCTTGCGTTGTGACAACAAGAGCACCAAGGCCATTGCCGAGCACGATGGCATGCATCACACATACACGAAACACATCAATGTTGAGCATCATTTTGTGCGTGAGCGCATTGTTGCAGGTGATGTCCAGATCGTCTGTGTCGACACACGACAGCAGAGAGCTGACTTCCTCATGAAGGCACTCAGCAGTAACGTCTTCAAGGCAGTTGTGCACGATGTTGGGTTGTTGTGTCCACGTGGTGATCCTGGGTGAATGGTTGTCCCCTGTTTTCGTACAGTCGCATGTCACGCCTTGTGACGCTCGTGTTTGGCTGTCAGTTTGTATTTGTGTGCATCGGCTGTGGGTCATGGGGGAGTGTTGGTTTATGTGCCACAGACACGTTGTGACCTCTGGCCTCGCTGCACACTCACCGCACTGACGCAGGTGACTGATGCTGGAGGGACATCGGTGCTAACGCTATACCTTGTAATTACTGTGCTAGACCAGCAAGTGACAGCTAGACTTGTGCAAGGAAGCAACCACGCACGAGGTCTGCATCAGCCATGGCGAAGACATATGCGAAAGTTGAAGTGAAAAGTTAGGTGAGTAACGAGCCACAGGGGTGTTACGGGCAGGAGGGAGCAAGCGAGCGAGCGAGCAGCGAGCGAGCGAGCGAGCGAGCAGCGAGCTCGAAACTGGTGGATTCGACCCCACCTGCCCACAGAACAATTTCCTAGTAGAAACTAGGTCACCGTCCAAGCAACAATCTCTCTAGAGGATAAACCCGGTTATGCTCATGACCAATTGTGCACCAATGCATGTGAGAAATGCAAATAAGGCTGGCAAGCTCTGATTGAGCCTCTCCATGGCTCGTCTTCTCAGCTTTTGGTCACGACGTTTCAATCGGCGAAGTCATCTCTCACTGGTCAGTCACCTGCACCAGTGATGTGAGTGTGCAACGAGGCCAGAGGTCACCGTGTGATAATGACATGAATTCAACACTCCCCCATGACCCACAGCCGACGCACAAGAATGACACGCACAGGCACAGCGCGAACGTCACAAGACGTGACACAACACAAGACTGTACACGAGCAATGGCATGACAACTCAACCAGGAACATTACGAGGACACAGTAGCCCAACAGCGTGCACTGCTGCCTTGAAGACATTGCTGCTGAGTGCCTTCGTGAGAAAGTCAGCTCGTTGCTGTCGCGTGTCAACCCACACAATCTTGACATCACCTGCNGAGCGAGCGAGCGAGCAGCGAGCTCGAAACTGGTGGATTCGACCCCACCTGCCCACAGAACAATTTCCTAGCAGAAACTAGGTCACCGTCCAAGCAACAATCTGTCTAGAGGATAAACCCGGTTATGCTCATGACCAATTGTGCACCAATGCATGTGAGAAATGCAAATAAGGCTGGCAAGCTCTGATTGAGCCTCTCCATGGCTCGTCTTCTCAGCTTCTGGTCACGACGTGTCAATCGGCGAAGTCATCTCTCACTGGTCAGTCACCTGCACCAGTGATGTGAGTGTGCAACGAGGCCAGAGGTCACCGTGTGATAATGACATGAATTCAACACTCCCCCATGACCCACAGCCGACGCACAAGAATGACACGCACAGGCACAGCGCGAACGTCACAAGACGTGACACAACACAAGACTGTACACGAGCAATGGCATGACAACTCAACCAGGAACATTACGAGGACACAGTAGCCCAACAGCGTGCACTGCTGCCTTGAAGACATTGCTGCTGAGTGCCTTCGTGAGAAAGTCAGCTCGTTGCTGTCGCGTGTCAACCCACACAATCTTGACATCACCTGCAGCCACACGCTCACGTACAAAATGTTGCTCTATATTGATGTGCTTGGTGCGAGTGTGATGCATGCCGTCGTGCTCAGCAATAGCTTTTGTGCTTTGATTGTCACAGCGCAAGGTGACGCAGCGAATGGGTAGACGCAGCTGCTGAAACAACCGACACAACCAAACGCTTTCACAAGTGCCTGCACCAAGGGCGACATATTTTGCCTCACTGGAGCTGCGTGCGACGCAACCCTGTTTACCACTCTTCCAGGAGACAGTTGTGCCGCCGACGAGAAAGACATAGCCGGTGCGGCTGCGTGCATCCGTGTCATGCGCCCAGTCACTGTCAGTGTAGCCATCAACAACGACGGACGGCTGTGCCCGGTAACAGAGACCGACTCGTGCAGTGGAAAGCGCATATCGAACAACACGCAGCGCGGCCTCCATGTGCCGCACCCGTGGGCACTGTGAGAACTGTGCAAGGAAGTTCACAGCGAAAGCGACGTCTGCCTGTGTGGTAGTGGCCAGGTACATCAAGGACCCTATGACGCGCAGGTAGTCGGTCACATCCACTGGCTCCCCCAGCCTGGACACATCCAGTGTTTTCAACAACCTCTGCCCGGCGGGCGTCATCGGCGTGGATGTTGCGGGCACAGACTCAAGGAGCGAGGCAAAGCGCTCCCCAAAACTTCTGACATATGCAGCCTGATGGACATGAAGAACACGGTGAGTACGATCACGCTCAAGCTCCATGCCAAGAAACACTCGAGCTGGGCCCAAGTCTTTCATCTTGTACGTGGACTGCAGCAGGGACTTCACAGTTGACACTGCCTCCCGACTTGGTGATGCAATGAGGAGACCGTCCACATAGACGAGGACTGCAACAAACGGTGCAGAGTTGGGAGCGACAAAGAGAGAAGGATCCACTGTGCTACGACGGTATCCATCTTTTTCCAGGGTAGAGGTGATCTCCTGGTTCCAACACCGTGGTGACTGCTTCAGGCCATAGAGAGCCTTGCGCAGTCTCCACACCCTGTCAGTGCCGTCAGAGAACCCTGGAGGTTGCACCATGTAAATCTCCTCATCCAACTGATCGTGCAGAAAGGCGTTGTTGACATCCATCTGCTCGAGCTCCCAGTCATGGTGGGCGACAAGACTCAGAAGGGCGCGAGCAGTGGTGTAGCGTCCGACAGGGGCAAACGTCTCGTCAAAGTCAACGCCATGGACTTGTGAGAACCCCTTGGCGGTGAGACGTGCCTTATACTTGTCAAGTTCGCCATTGGGCTTGTACTTGCGCCTAAAGACCCATCGTGCATCGATGGCTTTGCGACCGGGCGGGAGATCGACCAGCTCGTAGACGGCGTGGTCACCAAGAGCTCGAAGCTCATCCCGCATAGCAGCCTCCCATTGCTGGGAGTCGGGCGCAGTGCGTGCCTGACGAACAGTAGTCGGATCGGACGAGGGTGCAGCAGCAACTGTCGTGTGACACTCAGCGACACTGCTATGGATGACGGCTTCGAGAGCGCGCTCGTGCTCAGACCTGAGCAGCGTCTATCCAAGGGAAGAGCTGGGATGGACCACTGCTGTGGCCAGGCCCAAGGCGTCCATGCCAGTCGGTAGCTTTACAGGCTGCTCTGGGTGGGGCTGGACAGGACGGACGGATGGAGCGGCGACACTGGAGGAACGAGAGGGGAGCGCGCGGAGACGCCCGCCACGAACAAAGGGCTCGATGGGAACAGGACCAGGAGGGTCACCAGACGACGGCGGAGCAGGGGTAAGCGGACTGGACGGAACCGCTGAGCAGTGTGCAGGAGAAATGGACTCAGACGGAACTGGGGAGGACAACACAGGAGACGCAGGAGCTCCGAGCGAGCTGGACGACAAGGACGGAGAAAGGGAAGGAGTCACAGTGCCAGACGACGAAGGCCGCTCCGAGGGTGGAGGCTGCGAGGGAGGGACAGCAGCAGGGACTGCAGGGACAGCGGGAGCCGCAGGCCCGACTTCCCCCCGCAACCGAGAGAGCGGCAACAGAGAGGTGGCCATAGAGTGACGACTGAGGTCACGGAGAAAGACAGACTCGAAGAAAAGGGCATCGCGGGACTCAATCATGCGCTAGCGCTCCTGGTCCCAGAAGCGCCAGGCTTAGGACTAGGCAGACACGCCCAAGAAAGGGCAGAGGCGCCCACGAGGGGAGAGTTTGCCGTCACGAAGGTCCTAAGGGAGCCAGACGGACGCAACGCTACCCCAGACGCGAGCGAGTCGCATGTCAGCACGGGTCCCGTACCAACGCTCAAAAGGCGTGACCGAGCGGGGAAGGGGCCCGTGCAGGACGCGATTCCAAACCCAGGTCATGTAACTCATGGCCTCAAAGACGAACAGAGGAGGAAGACCGGACTCAGACAGAAGGGTACGAACGTCGTCGCCAAGAGTCCGGTTCCAACGCTCAGAGACTCCATTTTGTTAGGGTGTATAGGGAGCGGAGGTCTCCAAACACACCCCTTGAGACTCAAGGAACCGGGCGGTGGGACCGAGGAACTCACCGCCACGGTCGCTGCGGAAGACACGCAGGGAGCGCTGACAAGATCGTTCAGCCTGGCGGAGCCATGACTCAATGACAGCAGGGACGTCACTCTTCTGGCGAAGAGCGAAGACCCAGCGATAGCGGGAGAAGTCATCAGTGAGGCACAAAACATAACGCCCAACACCCCCAAGAAAGTCATGGGAGAGAGGACCCATGACATCAGCGTGAACAAGAGCAAGAGGGTGGGAGGACCGGGAGTCAGAGGAAGCAAAGGGAGAACGATACATTTTCCCTTGGGCACAGTCTAGACAGTCTGAGGGACAGGGCGAAGGAAAGGTGGAGGGTGACAGTCCAACAGCAGGTTAGAGACGGAGCATGCTGGAGATGGCATCAGTGTGAACATGGCCAAGACGACGATGCAAGAGTTGGATGTCAGCGGGTGAGAGAGATGGTGCAACGTGAGCAAGAGAAGAGCCAACAGAGTGGGGAGCGGGAGCAATGAGTGGCACACGGTAGAGTTCATCACACTTAACCCCCCGCAGAACGATGTGACCAGTGGAACAAATGCAGACAGTTCCAACACCCCGACTTGCGGAGAAATCCATGCCCTGATTGTCAAGGGAGGGCACGGACAACAGGCTGAGCTCCAAAGAAGGCACATACAGCACGTCGGGCAGAAACAGCACGCCACCGGGACCAACAAAACGGACAACGCCAACGCCTTGGACAGGCAGCAGCTGACCAGAACTAGTACGAACAAAGCGGACGGAACCAGCGGGACCCAACGAGACAAACGCTAAGCGATCAGAGGTCATGTGGTGGGTGGCCCCGGAGTCGAGAACCTAGAAGCCACCGGAGACACGAAGACCAGGAAGGACGCCACAGGTGGCAACAGTGCCAACAGAGGATGGAGCAGAGTCACAGACAGACAGGCAACGAGGAAGAACGACAGACTGTCAGTGCTCAACCCACGGAACAGATGCGGACGGGAGCCCAAGAACATGACCGGGGGGGTCCCCACGAAGGACAGTGTCAGTGTGACAAGGGAGACCTCTGGCCAACGAAGACACACTCTCACCTCCCTGATCGCGAAGGTGAAGACGCTGGAGAAGAGACTAC
>SZWC01005151.1:55543-70241 GCA_023375785.1 Penium margaritaceum
GACAGACTGCCAGTGCTCAACCCACGGAACAGATGCGGACGGGAGCCCAAGAACATGACCGGGGGGGTCCCCACGAAGGACAGTGTCAGTGTGACAAGGGAGACCTCTGGCCAACGAAGACACACTCTCACCTCCCTGATCGCGAAGGTGAAGACGCTGGAGAAGAGACTACTCCAGCTGGCGCTCGCCATCGACGGACGCTGCGGAAGAGGGAGGAGACGAACCCGAGGGAGGTGTGAACCACGGAGGTGGGATGTACGCCGAAGAAGGGGGCCCAGCGTACACGGGTGCGCCGTAGGACGATGGCCAACCCCACGGGTATGGGATGGGGGGTGGAGCTGTGGAAACGCCAGCGGTGGAGTAGATCTGTGCCGAGGTGGAGCTAACAGGTCGAGAGACGGAGGTGGAGCTGGAGTTGGTGGCGGAAGAAGACGGAGAGCCGCCGGTGCGAGCCTAGTGCGCACGCATAGAGCGGGCCAGGCACAGATCGTCAGGAGGCGCAGGGCACGCACGAGCAGAATGCGCAGAGGAACCACAGTTCCAGCACACAACCTCACCAGGGACACGGGATGGTGCAGTGTCCTTGCCCTTACCCTTGCCCTTTCTGCGACCACGGCCACGCCCGTGCCCCTGGGAGGCAAGAGCGGTGGCCGTAGCTGCCGAGGAAGACGAGGATGTGGAGGAGGCGGCGGCAGCCGATGAAGAAGCAGAGGAGGAAGCGGTGGTGGCTGCAGCAACGCCGGCGACTGCAGCGCGGTGCAGGCATTTGTTCTGAAGGCTGGTCCACCAAGCAGCGAGCCGATCAGCAACGAAGTCCCAGAGAGCGCCAATGCCCGGTGGGGAATCAGGAGGAACGGGCTGAGAAGCGAGACGCAGCAGCTCATCAGATTTGACGTCGCGGAGGAGGTCTGACAGCTCGGGAATCAACCCATTGACCATGGTGTGGACAGCAGCTAGCTGGCCTGGCGCGGCTTTGTCGAGCTCACGAAGGAGCTTGAGCCCGCGTGCCCAGTAGGCGTCAGCCGACTCGTCAGCACGCATTATGAGCGTGTTGAACTGCACAATGAGGGCACTCTGGGCTGCCTGACCAGTGATTGTGGTGCGACGGCGAAGCATGGTGTAGGCACCAACAGGATCANGACGCAGCAGCTCATCAGATTTGACGTCGCGGAGGAGGTCTGACAGCTCGGGAATCAACCCGTTGACCATGGTGTGGACAGCAGCTAGCTGGCCTGGCGCGGCTTTGTCGAGCTCACGAAGGAGCTTGAGCCCGCGTGCCCAGTAGGCGTCAGCCGACTCGTCAGCACGCATTATGAGCGTGTTGAACTGCACAATGAGGGCACTCTGGGCTGCCTGACCAGTGATTGTGGTGCGACGGCGAAGCATGGTGTAGGCACCAACAGGATCAGCTAGACGCTGTACGGCGGGATCAGCGTTATAGGTACCGACCTCGTCGACAAGCGTCTCTGGCGTAGTAGCAATGAGGGCACGGACAGCGCGGGCAGACTCAGCAGCGACAGGCGTAAAAGGTGCGACAGCTGGGAAATAGTATTCCCACAGACGCTCCCCCTGGGCCCAGGCGCTGAAGCGGATTTCCCAGGAGGAGAAGACGAGTCCGGCGGACAGGAAAAGCGGCTGCAAGAAAAAATCATGTTAACGCGTGACAGGAGTGGGATTGGCAGCGAAAGGCGTGACAGTAGTGTTTCCGGCAGCGGTGCTAGAAGCAGCGGGTGTGGAGGAAGCAGCCGCAGTGGTGCTAGCGCTGGCGGCAGCGGTGGGGACGGAAGCAGCAGGCAGGCGCTTAAGCACAATAGTTGCAACCTCATCAGCAAAGGCGGCGCGATTGTCATCGGCGAGCTTGAGGCGGTCCTCAGCCTCGCGCTGCGCCTCGAGAGCGAGGCGCAGCTGGCGCTGCAGGTCAGCTATGACTGATTCGTCGTCACTCGGCATGGTGAAGACGACGAGGTCCTGCCGGACAGATTTCGGCAGAGTTTCCCCTGCCCCAGTGGGCGTGGGAAAACTGGACGTGCCCAAGGCACGAGGGATGTGTGCTGCAGGACAGCCCGACCCCAATCAGACAAGCAAGAAGATCCCACAAGAGAGGAAAGGAGGCAAAGAGACAGAGAAGCAGCCGAGGACCCTCACAAAGCAGAAGCAGAAGGATGTGGAGGCGCGCGCAACAAGGAAAGGAGCAGTGGAACAGCAGCAGCGGTTGCAGCTGAGACAACGGAGACAGTGGATGTAAAGGGGATCACAAGAGCAAGCGCTCCGGTGATGAGGACGGCTCCAAGAGTGGTGAAGGCTGCAACGATGGAGATGGCCGCTGTGATGACGCTGGTGACGGTCGAAGGAGCAGATGAGGCAGCAGCAACAGCACCGGAGGTGGAGGTACGAATGGAGGAAGCGGCCGCAGACATGGCAGACGCAGCCGAGGCAGTCGCGGAAGCAACAGCAGAGGCGGCTGCAGCAACCTGAGTGAAGATATCTGCAGCTGCGGCAGCCACCGGACCGGCTACAACGGCAGCTTCGGTGTATGACTCTGCAGCGCGTCCTGCCGAGGTTGAGGCGGAGGCGCGAGAAGCTCGGGCAGCGGCAGCAAGTGTGGCGGCGGTTGCTGCTGCAGCGTCGACTACCGCGAAGGCCGTGCGCGTAATCCTGGTGGCCACGGCAACAACATCGTGACCTATGACAGAGGACACGCGAGCAGCTGCGGCGTCCACCCCAGCGCTAATGTGCGGATGCTCGACCCCCCCAGGAGAACGGGAAAGAGGTGAGCTTACCGGTATGGAGGGCCGCACTGGCTGTGATGGTAAGGTTGCCTCGACGAAGGCGGCATCACGGTGGATGTGGCGTTGCCGTACCGAGCTCTCCCCTGAGTCGCCACCGAGATCCTCCCAGTGCGCCAGCGTGACGGCGTCCACCACCAGACGGTGGTGCGGAGACTGCTACAAGGCTGCTGGTTGGCGCCAAGAGAGGCTGGGAGCGCAGCTGCACATCACGTTGCTTGCTGCTGCCGTCACACTGCTTGTGCGGCTGCTGTGGTGCAGGTGCCGTTGCTGCAGTGATGTTGCTGCTGTTGCTACTGCGGCTACTGCTGCTGCTGATGCTGCTGCGACTACTGCTGCTGCTACTGCTGCTGCTGGCGTGCTGCTGCTGCAGTGCTGCTGCTGCTGGTGCTGCTGCTGCCGTGCTGCTGCTGAGCTGTTTTGCTGAGCTGCTACTGAGCTGCTGCTGAGCTGCTGCTGAGCTGTTTGTTGAGCTGCTGCTCAGCTGCTGCTGAGCTGCTGCTACTGAGCTGCTGCCAGTGAGCGGCTGTGCTAGAGCTGCTGCTGAGATGCTGCTGAGTTGCTGCTGAGTTGCTGCTGAGCTGATGCTGCGCTGCTGCTAAGATGCTGCTGCGGAGCTGCTGCTGAGCTGCTGCTGAGTTGCTGCTGCTGAGATGCTGCGGGGCTGCTGCTGCTGAGCTGCGGAAGCTGAGCCGTTGTTCACGTCGCAGCTGCTGCAAATGCTGCTAGGAGACGGCGACGGACCCCCCATGCTTCCAAAAACTTTTCGGCAGCGTTTCCCCCGCCCCAGTGGGCGTGGGAAATATGGGAAGGCCGTGGGAACACCTGTAGGTACCTGTTCCAACCCCACCCAACCCAGGATTAGAGGGGAGCCCAACCAGCGGGGGGAGGGGAAGACCAAAGAGCCCTAACGGCAGATTGCTGTCACCCGCTGCTGCTTATGCTACAGCAGTTAGCTGCTGCTGTGCTGGTAGTTCGTGACGGCGGGGTGGACATGCGACGCCAAGAGTGGCAGTCACGGGTTTGGCCCAGAATACGTGGGCGGCAGGTCGATCCGCCGCCCGTCTTCCACGTAGCTTGCTCTGATACCAGTAATTACTGTGCTAGACCAGCAAGTGACAGGTAGACTTGTGCAAGGAAGCAACCACGCACGAGGTCTGCATCAGCCATGGCGAAGACATACATGAAAGTTGAAGTGAAAAGTTAGGTGAGTAACGAGCCACAGGGGTGTTACGGGCAGGAGGGAGCGAGCGAGCGAGCGAGCAGCGAGCGAACGAGCGAGCGAGCGAGCGAGCAGCGAGCTCAAAACTGGTGGATTCGACCCCACCTGCCCACAGAACAATTTCCTAGCAGAAACTAGGTCACCGTCCAAGCAACAATCTGTCTAGAGGATAAACCCGGTTATGCTCATAACCAATTGTGCACCAATGCATGTGAGAAATGCAAATAAGGCTGGCAAGCTCTGATTGAGCCTCTCCATGGCTTGTCTTCTCAGCTTCTGGTCACGACGTGTCAATCGGCGAAGTCATCTCTCACTTGTCAGTCACCTGCACCAGTGATGTGAGTGTGCAACGAGGCCAGAGGTTACCGTGTGATAATGACATGAATTCAACACTCCCCCATGACCCACAGCCGACGCACAAGAACGACACGCACAGGCACAGCGCGAACGTCACAAGACGTGACACAACACAAGACTGTACACGAGCACTGGCATGAAAACTCAACCAGGAACATTACGCGGACACAGTAGCCCAACAGCGTGCACTGCTGCCTTGAAGACATTGCTGCTGAATGCCTTCGTGAGAAAGTCAGCTCGTTGCTGTCGCGTGTCAACCCACACAATCTTGACATCACCTGCAGCCACACGCTCATGTACAAAATGTTGCTCTATATTGATGTGCTTGGTGCGAGTGTGATGCATGCCGTCGTGCTCAGCAATAGCTTTTGTGCTTTGATTGTCACAGCGCAAGGTGACGCAGCGAATGGGTAGACGCAGCTGCTGAAACAACCGACACAACCAAACGCTTTCACAAGTGCCTGCACCAAGGGCAACATATTCTGCCTCATTGGAGCTGCGTGCGACGCAACCCTGTTTACCACTCTTCCAGGAGACAGTTGTGCCGTCGACGAGAAAGACATAGCCAGTGTGGCTGCGTGCATCCGTGTCATGCGCCCAGTCACTGTCAGTGTAGCCATCAACAACGACGGACGGCTGTGCCCGGTAACAGAGACCGACTCGTGCAGTGGAAAGCGCATATCGAACAACACGCAGCGCGGCCTCCATGTGCCGCACCCGTGGGCACTGTGAGAACTGTGTAAGGAAGTTCACAGCGAAAGCCACGTCTGCCCGTGTGGTAGTGGCCAGGTACATCAAGGACCCTATGACGCGCAGGTAGTCGGTCACATCCACTGGCTCCCCCAGCCTGGACACATCCAGTGTTTTCAACAACCTCTGCCCAGCGGGCGTCATCGGCGTGGATGCTGCGGGCACAGACTCAAGGAGCGAGGCAAAGCGCTCCCCCAGGCTTCTGACATATGCAGCCTGGTGGACATGAAGAACACGGTGAGTACGATCACGCTCAAGCTCCATGCCAAGAAACACTCGAGCTGGGCCCAAGTCTTTCATCTTGTATGTGGACTGCAGCAAGGACTTCACAGTCGACACTGCCTCCCGACTTGGTGATGCAATGAGGAGGCCGTCCACATAGACGAGGACTGCAACAAACGGTACAGAGTTGGGAGCGACAAAGAGAGAAGGATCCACTGTGCTACGACGGTATCCACCCTTTTCCAGGGTAGAGGTGATCTCCTGGTTCCAACACCGTGGTGACTGCTTCAGGCCATAGAGAGCCTTGCGCAGTCTCCATACCCTGTCAGTGCCGTCAGAGAATCCTGGAGGTTGCACCATGTAAATCTCCTCATCCAACTGACCGTGCAGAAAGGCGTTGTTGACATCCATCTGCTCGAGCTCCCAGTCATGGTGGGCGACAAGACTCAGAAGGGCGCGAGCAGTGGTGTAGCGTCCGACAGGGGCAAACGTCTCGTCAAAGTCAACGCCATGGACTTGTGAGAACCCCTTGGCGGTGAGACGTGCCTTATACTTGTCAAGTTCGCCATTGGGCTTGTACTTGCGCCTAAAGACCCATCGTGCATCGATGGCTTTGCGACCGGGCGGGAGATTGACCAGCTCGTAGACAGCGTGGTCACCAAGAGCTCGAAGCTCATCCCGCATAGCAGCCTCCCATTGCTGGGAGTCGGGCGCAGTGCGTGCCTAACGAACAGTAGTCGGATCGGACGAGGGTGCAGCAGCAACTGTCGTGTGACACTCAGCGACACTGCTGCGGATGACGGCTTCGAGAGCGCGCTCGTGCTCAGACCTGAGCAGCGTCTGCCCAAGGGCAGAGCTGGGATGGACCACTGCTGTGGCCAGGCCCAAGGCGTCCATGCCAGTCGGTAGCTTTACAGGCTGCTCTGGGTGGGGCTGGACAGGACGGACGGATGGAGCGGCGACACTGGAGGAACGAGAGGGGAGCGCGCGGAGACGTCCGCCACGAACAAAGGGCTCGATGGGAGCAGGACCAGGAGGGTCACCAGACAACGCCGGAGCAGGGGTAAGCGGACTGGACGGAACCGCTGAGGAGTGTGCAGGAGAAATGGACTCAGACGGAACTGGGGAGGACAACACAGGAGACGCAGGAGCTCCGAGCGAGTTGGACGACACGGACGGAGAAAGGGAAGGAGTCACAGTGCCAGACGACGAAGGCCGCTCCGAGGGTGGAGGCTGTGAGGGAGGGACAGCAGCAGGGACTGCAGGGACAGCGGGAGCCGCAGGCCCGACTTCCCCCCACAACCGAGAGAGCGGCAACAGAGAGGCGGCGGTAGAGTGACGATTGAGGTCACGGAGAAAGACAGACTCGAAGAAAAGGGCATCGCGGGACTCAATGACGCGCTGGCGCTCCTGGTCCCAGAAGCGCCAGGCTTAGGACTGGGCAGACACGCCCAAGAAAGGGCAGAGGCGCCCACGAGGGGAGAGTTTGCCGTCACGAAGGTCCTCAGGGAGCCAGATGGACGCAACGCTACCCCATACGCGAGCGAGTCGCAGGTCAGCACGGGTCCCGTACCAACGCTCAAAAGGCGTGACCGAGCGGGGAAGGGGCCCGTGCAGGACGCGATTCCAAACCCAGGTCATGTAACTCATGGCCTCAAAGACGAACAGAGGAGGAAGACCGGACTCAGACAGAAGGGTACGGACGCCGTCGGCAAGAGTCCGGTTCCAACGCTCAGAGACTCCATTTTGTTGGGGTGTGTAGGGAGCGGAGGTCTCCAAACACACCCCTTGAGACTCAAGGAACCGGGCAGTGGGACCGAGGAACTCACCGCCACGGTCGCTGCGGAAGACACGTAGGGAGCGCTGACAAGATCGTTCAGCCTGGCGGAGCCATGACTCAATGACAGCAGGGACGTCACTCTTCTGGCGAAGAGCGAAGACCCAGCGATAGCGGGAGAAGTCATCAGTGAGGCACAAAACATAACACCCAACACCCCCAAGAAAGTCATGGGAGAGAGGACCCATGACATCAGCGTGAACAAGAGCAAGGGGGTGGGAGGACCGGGAGTCAGAGGAAGGAAAGGGAGAACGATGCATTTTCCCTTGGGCGCAATCCAGACAGTCTGAGGGACAGGGCGAAGGAAAGGTGGAGGGTGACAGTCCAACAGCAGGTTGGAGACGGAGCATGCTGGAGATGGCATCAGTGTGAACATGGCCAAGACGACGATGCAAGAGTTGGATGTCAGCGGGTGAGAGAGATGGTGCAACGTGAGCAAGAGAAGAGCCAACAGAGTGGGGAGCGGGAGCAATGAGTGGCACACGGTAGAGTTCATCACACTTAACCCCCCGCAGAACGATGTGACCAGTGGAACGAATGCAGACAGTGCCAACACCCCGACTGGCGGAGAAATCCATGCCCTGATTGTCAAGGGAGGGCACGAACAACAGGCTGAGCTCCAAAGAAGGCACATACAGTACGTCGGGCAGAAACAGCACGCCACCGGGACCAACAAAACGGACAACGCCAACGCCTTGGACAGGCAGCAGCTGACCAGAACCAGTACGAACAAAGCGGACGGAACCAGCGGGACCCAACGAGGCAAACGCTAAGCGATCAGAGGTCATGTGGTGGGTGGCCCCGGAGTCGAGAACCCAAAAGCCACCGGAGACACGAAGACCAGGAAGGACGCCACAGGTGGCAACAGTACCAACAGAGGATGGAGCAGAGTCACAGACAGACAAGCAACGAGGAAGAACGACAGACTGCCAGTGCTCAATCCACGGAACAGATGTGGACGGGAGCCCAAGAACATGACCGGGGGGGTCCCCACGAAGGACAGTGTCAGTGTGACAAGGGAGACCTCTGGCCAACGAAGACACACTCTCACCTCCCTGATCGCGAAGGTGAAGACGCTGGAGAAGAGACTACTCCAGCTGGCGCTCGCCATCGACGGACGCTGCGGAAGAGGGAGGAGACGAACCCGAGGGAGGTGCGAACCACGGAGGTGGGATGTACGCCGAAGAAGGGGGCCCGGTGTACACGGGTGTGCCGTAGGGCGATGGCCAACCCCACGGGTATGGGATGGGGGGTGGAGCTGTGGAAACGCCAGCGATGGAGTAGATCTGTGCCGAGGTGGAGCTGACAGGTCGAGAGACGGAGGTGGAGCTGGAGTTGGTGGCGGAAGAAGACGGAGAGCCGCCGGTGCGAGCCTAGTGCGCACGCATAGAGCGGGCCAGGCACAGATCGTCAAGAGGCGCAGGGCACGCACGAGCAGAATGCGCAGAGGAACCACAGTTCCAGCACACAACCTCACCAGGGACACGGGATGGTGCAGTGTCCTTGCCCTTACCCTTGCCCTTTCCGCAACCACGGCCACGCCCGCGCCCCTGGGAGGCGAGAGCGGTGGCCGTAGCTGCCGAGGAAGACGAGGATGTGGAGGAGGCGGCGGCAGCCGATGAAGAAGCAGAGGAGGAAGCGGTGGTGGCTGCAGCAACGCCGGCGACTGCAGCGCAGTGCAGGCATTTGTTCTGAAGGCTGGTCCACCAAGCAGCGAGCCGATCAGCAACGAAGTCCCAGAGAGCGCCAATGCCCGGTGGGGAATCAGGAGGAACGGGCTGAGAAGCGAGACGCAGCAGCTCATCAGATTTGACGTCGCGGAGGAGGTCTGACAGTTCGGGAATCAACCCGTTGACCATGGTGTGGACAGCAGCTAGCTGGCCTGGCGCGGCTTTGTCGAGCTCACGAAGGAGCTTGAGCCCGCGTGCCCAGTAGGCGTCAGCCGACTCGTCAGCACGCATTATGAGCGTGTTGAACTGCACAATGAGGGCACTCTGGGCTGCCTGACCAGTGATTGTGGTGCGACGGCGAAGCATGGTGTAGGCACCAACAGGATCAGCTAGACGCTGCACGGCGGGATCAGCGTTGTAGGTACCGACATCGTCGACAAGCGTCTCTGGCGCAGTAGCAATGAGGGCACGGACAGCGCGGGCAGACTCAGTAGCGACAGGCGTAAAAGGTGCGACAGCTGGGAAATAGTATTCCCACAAACGCTCCCCCTGGGCCCAGGCGCTGAAGCGGATTTCCCAGGAGGAGAAGACGAGTCCGGCGGACAGGACAGGCGGCTGCGAGAAAAAATCATGCTGGCGCGTGACAGGAGTGGGATTGGCAGCGGAAGGCGTGACAGCAGTGTTTCCGGCAGCGGTGCTAGAAGCAGCGGGTGTGGAGGAAGCAGCCGCAGTGGTGCTAGCGCTGGCAGCAGCGGTGGGGACGGAAGCAGCAGGGAGGCGCTTAAGCACAATAGCTGCAACCTCATCAGCAAAGGCGGCGCGATTATCATCGGCGAGCTTGAGGCGGTCCTCAGCCTCGCGCTGCGCCTCGAGAGCGAGGCGCAGCTGGCGCTGCAGGTCAGCTATGACTGATTCGTCGTCACTCGGCATGGTGACGACGACGAGGTCCTGCCGGACAGATTTCGGCAGAGTTTCCCCTGCCCCAGTGGGCGTGGGAAAACTGGACGTGCCCAAGGCACGAGGGATGTGTGCTGCAGGACAGCCCGACCCCAATCAGACAAGCAAGAAGATCCCACAAGAGAGGAAAGGAGGCAAGGAGACAGAGCAGCAGCCGAGGACCCTCACAAAGCAGAAGCAGAAGGATGTGGAGGCGCGCGCAACAAGGCAAGGAGCGGTGGAACAGCAGCAGCGTTTGCAGCTGAGACAACGGAGACAGTGGATGTAAAGGGGATCACCAAGGCAAGCGCTCCGGTGATGAGGACGGCTCCAAGAGTGGTGAAGGCTGCAACGATGGAGATGGCCGCTGTGATGACACTGGTGACGGTCGAAGGAGCAGATGAGGCAGCAGCAACACCGGAGGTGTTGCTGCTGGAGAGCAGCACCGGAGGTGGAGGTACGAATGGAGGAAGCGGCCGCAGACACGGCAGACGCAACCGAGGCAGTCGCGGAAGTAACAGCAGAGGCGGCTGCAGCAACCTGAGTGAAGATATCTGTAGCTGCGGCAGCCACCGGACCGGCTACAACGGCAGCTTCGGTGTATGACTCAGCAGCGCGTCCTGCCGAGGTTGAGGCGGAGGTGCGAGAAGCTCGGGCAGCGGAAGCAAGTGTGGCGGCGGTTGCTGCTGCAGCGTCGACTACCGCGAAGGCCGTGCGCGTAATCCTGGTGGCCACGGCAACAACGTCGTGACCTATGACAGAGGACACGCGAGCAGCTGCGGCGTCCACCCCATCGCTAATGTGCGGATGCTCGACCCCCCAAGGAGAACGGGAAAGAGGTGAGCTTACCGGTATGGAGGGCCGAACTGGCTGTGATGGTAAGGTTGCCTCGACGGAGGCGGCGTCACGGTGGATGTGGCGTTGCCGTGCCGAGCTCTCCCCTGAGTCGCCACCGAGATCCTCCCAGTGCGCCAGCGTGACGGCGTCCACCACCAGACGGTGGTGCGGAGACTGCTACAAGGCTGCTGGTCGTGCGCCAAGAGAGGCTGGGAGTGCAGCTGCACGTCACGTTGCTTGCTGCTGCCGTCACACTGCTTGTGCGGCTGCTGTGGTGCAGGTGCCGCTGCTGCAGTGATGCTGCTGCTGTTGCTGCTGCGGCTACTGCTGCTGTTGTTGCTGCTGCGGCTACTGCTGCTGCTACTGCTGCTGCTGGCGTGCTGCTGCTGCAGTGCTGCTGTTGCTGCTGCTGCTGCTGTCGTGCTACTGCTGAGCTGTTTTGCTGAGCTGCTACTGAGCTGCTGCTGAGCTGTTTGCTGAGCTGCTGCTCAGCTGCTGCTGAGCTGCTGCTACTGAGCTGCTGCCAGTGAGCGGCTGTGCTAGAGCTGCTGCTGAGATGCTGCTGAGCTGCTGCTGAGTTGCTGCTGAGCTGATGCTGCGCTGCTGCTAAGATGCTGCTGCGGAGCTGCTGCTGAGCTACTACTGAGTTGCTGTTGCTGAGATGCTGCGGGGCTGCTGCTGCTGAGCTGCGGAAGCTGAGCCGTTGTTCACGTTGCAGCTGCTGCAAATGCTGCTAGGAGACGGCGACGGACCCCCCACGCTGCCAAAAACTTTTCGGCAGCGTTTCCCCCGCCCCAGTGGGCGTGGGAAATATGGGAAGGCCGTGGGAACACCTGTAGGTACCTGTTCCGACCCCACCCAACCCAGGAATAGAGGGGAGCCCAACCAGCGGGGGGAGGGGAAGACCAAAGAGCCCTAACGGCAGATTGTTGTCACCCGCTGCTGCTGATGCTACAGCAGTTAGCTGCTGCTGTGCTGGTAGTTCGTGACGGCGGGGTGGACATGCGACGCAAAGAGTGGCAGTCGCGGGTTTGGCCCAGAATACGTGGGCGGTAGGTCGATCCGCCGCCCGTCTTCCACGTAGCTTGCTCTGATACCAGTAATTACTGTGCTAGACTAGCAAGTGACAGCTAGACTTGTGCAAGGAAGCAACCACGCACGAGGTCTGCATCAGCCATGGCGAAGACATACGTGAAAGTTGAAGTGAAAAGTTAGGTGAGTAACGAGCCACAGGGGTGTTACGGGCAAGAGGGAGCGAGCGAGCAGCGAGCTCGAAACTGGTGGATTCGACCCCACCTGCCCACAGAACAATTTCCTAGCAGAAACTAGGTCACCGTCCAAGCAACAATCTGTCTAGAGGATAAACCCGGTTATGCTCATGACCAATTGTGCACCAATGCATGTGAGAAATGCAAATAAGGCTGGCAAGCTCTGATTGAGCCTCTCCATGGCTTGTCTTCTCAGCTTCTGGTCACGACGTGTCAATCGGCGAAGTCATCTCTCACTTGTCAGTCACCTGCACCAGTGATGTGAGTGTGCAACGAGGCCAGAGGTCACCGTGTGATAATGACATGAATTCAACATACCTCAAGTGGTGGTGACTCGTGGGCGTTCAGAGAAGACAATCCAGAGTCACTCACAGGATTGAGTGTTCCCCCTACCACAGCATCTCACAACATAAATTCTTGATGACACTAGGGTTCCTAGTGGCACTTGCTTGGGAAGGGGGGAATCATGGTCGGGTTGTTCTCGCGGCCTGGACTTGCATGTTCTTGCTAGCAGATTAATGTGTGGAACAGGTCCAAGCTCGACCCTAGCTCGGCATGGGTGAGAGCGAGGGTGGGCTCGCTGCTCGCCCGCTCGTCACCCCGCCAGCAGCTCGGTGCCCGCCTTTCACCTCTGTTCGTTGTGACTCTCAGACTTGCGTTTTCTTCGCTAAAACCGTCGCCGTTCATGGCGTTTTGCCTCTAGCGTGCTTGGCTCGTGTTTCCCTTGACCCTCGCTCTCCCTCCTACCAGGATCCTCTATCCTCAAGGTTGTCCAGAGCTGCCCACAGCTGCCAGTTGGTTAGGCCTGCTGCTGGTGACATCTGAAACCTTCCACCCGCGGTCCATCAAGATGGAGTGTGGTAATCCACTGGGTCATCAGTGCCATTTGTCCAAGTCCATCCAAACAAAATCTTGTTTGGACGGACGGTGTACTGTGTGATGCTACCTTAATTTGGTGCCCACGTTTCCCCTTCAAAGTTGTTCAAATGTGGATGATTGAGTGCAGAACATGTATTCACCCACAGTGCAAATCCCCAAACCAATACTATGCCAAGTACTCTGGCAGCAATGCTCCCACATCAATTTGTTGTGGCCAGGAATGCAGACAGAGACATTGACCCGTAAAACTGTCACTGCATGGGAATGATGTCGTCCGCTTTCAAGGCGCATTGCACAACATTGAAGCTTGGGTTTTCAAAGCAGGTTTACATCCGAGCAGGGTTTCGCATGGCTACTTGCTGTCACAGCTTTTTGCATCCCTGCTGGCAATCGAGTCAAATGCAGTCTCCGATGCATCCCCAGCTCAAGTAAACTGGAAGAGTATGTGGCCACCATCCAAATCCAGCAAACCAACCACTGCCAGGAAAGTGCGATGGATGTACCCATAGCAAATGGTGTGTCTAGAGGCATTACTGAAGCAGGTGCGTGGCAGTAGACCATGGAGGTGTACGGATCAGTTTGAGAAATGCATGGTTAAAGACCACAGGATACCTTCATTCAGTTGGTATTAAAGAAACATGGGACTTCCGTGTGGAAAAGCCAAGCTGACAGCCTAATCCGAGTCGCAAAGCACAAGTAAAACAATCGGAGGGATGCTCTAGCCTACGAGGTGGATAGGTTGCTGGTCCTGTCGGAGGTTGGGGAGATGGCGCAGAACTACACCGCACTTAGAGAATAAGATAGGCACTGCTACCCCTTCTGTCCAATGGCATGGGTGGAAAATGGTGACGATGGACATAGCCAGGCAGGGGGGGTCAGAGGTTGAGCTTGCTCTTCCAGAACTGGAGCTGCTCCGCCACGCACTCGGCGCCCGTCGAGCCGTACGAGCGGAACTTGGAGATGGAGTTGTCAACGCCGAGGAACGTGTACACGTCGTCCTCGAAGATGCCGTTGATGTTGCGCAGCTCCTCCAGCGACAGCGCCTGCAGCTCGACCCCCTTGCCCACTGCCAGTGCCACCGCGCGGCCCACCACGTCGTGTGCAGAACGGAACGGCATGCCCTGCACAGACGGAGAGAAAAGGGAGGGGGAAAGGAGACGTTCGTGAACTGTTCCATGAATGTGCAACTGCCTTCAGCTTTCCAGTCAGTGGTGTCAGAGAGAAGGGGGAGGGGGGAGGAGGGGGAAAGGGGGTTGAGATCCAAGACCAATGCAGGCTTCTAGAGAGCTCTTGCACCTACAGGTGTGGAGGGACACGCATGCTCTGTTCATCGCCTCAGGGTGAGAGCCATGACTAGCTGCAGCTGCAACGCGCATGCACATGTGCATGCGCATGCGCATGCGCGCACGAGCAACGCACACACACCTTGTACACAAGGTAGTCGGCGAGCGTGGTGGCGTCCAGGTGGCCGGCCGGCAGCGACTTGGCGATGCGGTCGGCGTTGAAGGAGATGTTGGATGCAAACTCGGCCGTCACCTCCAGCACCGCCAGCACGGTCTCCACGCTGTCAAACAGCGGCTCCTTGTCCTCCTGCACACGCTCAAAAAGGAAGATGCACTGTCAAACAGCGGGTCGTTGTCCTGCTGCACACGCTCAAAAAGGAACATGGCACTGTCAAACAGCGGGTCGTTGTTCTGCTGCACACGCTCAAAAAGGAAGATGCACTGTCAAACAGCGGGTCGTTGTCCTGCTGCACACGCTCAAAAAGGAAGATGGCACTGTCAAACAGCGGGTCGTTGTCCTGCTGCACACGCGCTCGTGCGCGTGCACTGCATGGAGCGCGTGATTTGAAGGGAAGGGGCAAGTAACTGGAGTGTTGAGTTGAGGGTCGGGGGGGAAAGGAGTGGGGAGGGAGGATTTGGGCTGCAGACCAT
>SZWC01005151.1:147604-160281 GCA_023375785.1 Penium margaritaceum
CGGGGACATATGATGTGAGGACGCTGTGTCAAGCAGCCATTCGTGCATGGGCAGTGTGTGTGATGTGGTCACATGGGTGTACCCAAGTCGCGGACCTGGTTGCTGAACGGTTGCTGAGGGCTCTGGCGGGTGTAACTCTGGAAGCGCCCCCTGAGAGACGCTAGCAGGCTCAGCCTCTACCGTGTCATAGACGCGCTGAGCCCACTCCGGCACTGGAACTGGTGTCGTGGCGAACGGAGGGACGTAGTAGGGCCCGGGATACGCGAATGGTATTGGGATCGGCTGCTGCTGCATGTACTGTTGTTGCGGGGGCAGTCCCATGGTGGCTGCTGCCATTGCCTGGCCTGCATGCTGTCCAGGTGTGTTTGGTCCTCCGGGCTGAATGGGTGGCAGATAGACCGGGCGGAACTGCTGCTGCTGCTGCTGATGCCACTGCTGTTGCTGCTGCTGCTGATGCTACTGCTGCTGCTGCGGGTGCTGCAACTGCTGCCTCGCCATCATTTGGCGCTGAAGTGTGGGGCACCTACGCCAAAAATGCCCGGTCTGGTTACGATGGCTGCACCGCTGTGTCTCACGTCCCCCCCGCGGCCGCCACCACGACCACCACCGCGGCCACCACCTCGGCCTCCGCTGCCATGGGAACCTCGGTCCCCGCCCCCAAGGCCTCCAGTCTGTGCATACGTGTTGTGAGTGGCAGCTGCAGCCGCTGTTGTGGTGCCCTGGTGCACATATGCGGCCGGTGCAGTAGACGTCATGTCACGAGCTTCGCCTTTCAGAATATCTTCGTAATTTCGCAGTTGCTCAAAGACGGTCGAGAGATCTATGTTCTCAATCTCAGCCACTGGATGGCGACGAAAGATGTCACGCCGAAACTCCTTGTACTGTTCGCCGAGGTGGAGCAGCACCACGTCCAACCACTCAAGGATGGAGCAGGACGCACCAAGGCCGAGCAAGCGACGACGTATTTCCATCGCGTCATCCCAGTACTCGGTGATGGGTGCTCCAGGCTTAGGGTACAGGTTGCGCAGCCGGTCTCGCAGAGTCACGACAAGTGTCATGCCCTGCTCCTCATGGCGGGTGGCAAGGTGCCTCCAAGAGTCGTGCGGTCGAGGTGTGCCACTACGGGGATCAGACGGGTCTTCACCCTTTCCGCCAAAGCGAAAGTGGCGTAGTGCGTGCGACTGGTTGTCAGGGAGAGCACGGAGTAGGGCGTTGAAGGCACGAAGGAGCACGTGGTTGCTTGCGGCATCCGGAGGTGTTTTGAGGTAAAACTCTTCCAACCCATACTCTGCCGCCCACAACAAGAAGAGGCCCTTCCAGGCTAAGTAATCCCTGCTACCCAGCTGCGGCGGAGAGAGTTCTCTCTGTCCGAGACCTAGCTGCGCCATGGTCTCGGCGGTGAGCGTCACGGCCGGCGGATCGCCGTTGCCGCTGCCCTCTACTTCACTCATCCTGCCTTTGGGCCTGCGTCCTGGACTTCTCTAGCCTCCTGGAGGGTAAGGAGACTCACTTCCGCAACTCAGAGGTGGAGAGACGGGCCGGGCAAATTTCGGCAGCAATTCGCCGGGCCCACTTTGGGCCCAGATTTCTGCCGAGAGCCCTGAGCTCTATGGGAAACCGCCGGGGTAGTCCCTGGACCCTGCACGGCAGCCCCAGCCACCCCAGCCACTTGAACAACCCAAAAGACGAGGGCGACCACTCCGGGGTGAGAGGGAGGGACGTGGACGAGGGGGGGGAGCCGCACTCGCCCTCCCTTACGTCCCTACGGCGTGCGCGATGGCCTGTCTAGCCTCGCGCACCGTTCCTGGACGCCTTCGCCACCCTCTTGTGGCCTGCGCGTCCCCTTTGACCTCGCCGACCCTCGCCAACTTGCGTGCCTATGGCGGCCGCCACGTGTTTTGGCTCCTACGATCGGCTCTCTTGCGTCTTAAGCCTGGGACATGGCTCTGATACCATGAGAATGAAGCTACGAACCCAATGCAACAAACGGCATCAAAAACGGTGGTCAAACGACCATGTTGGGTTGAGATCTAAATCTGGGAGTCACAAAAAGCTACTAGTGTTCGAGTAACAGGGGACACCCTTGTTACGGGTGAGGCTCGCAAGTCGAGCCCCACCCATCGGCCGGCGAGCGAAGCTCGCCGGCGAATTGCGAGGGTCAAGGACGAACTTGTCCCTCGACCCAAAAGGGCGCGGCAACAGCCGCACCTGCCCACAGACATCCAAACTAGGCCGAAAATCGAGCAGACCTAATCTAGCCTTGAAACACAACAATGTGAGGTCTCAAGTAGGTCTATTAAGCGGTTGACTAGAGTATCCAAATGAAAGTTTAAAGACTAAACTAGGTTATGGAGCAGGCATGGGCCGACGGCCGGCGGAGAACGTATGACGGCACAACCAAAGGAGAGGAAGTCCGTGCATCGTAGGATGTCTCCGCGTCTAGCGTGGATCACCGCCGACCGCCGGATCCGCATGCACTGCACACCCAAGGCCACACACGGGGCAAAATATATACACAGGGTTATCACCATCAAGCGCGGCGCCACCAGCGCGTATGTAGACGTCTTCGTACACTACCCCCAGGACGTCCTCTCCACTATGGCCGCCCAGGGCACCCTCATGCCCTGGGCATATGAGCTCTTCCTCCGCATTGAGGAAGCTCGCCAGGAGTCCCAGCTCCATCGCACGGAGGCTCTTGCATCCCCTGCCGTAGCCTCCCCTGCCGTTGCCTCCGTGGCCGTCGCCTCCCCTGCCGCAGCTACCTCATCGTCTTCAGGGAAGAAGAAGAAAAGCCGGAACAAGAAAGGCAAGGGTCCACCGCAACAGCAGCAGCAGCAGTCGTTGACCGGGTCCAGCGGTGGTGGCTCGGTCTGCCACAAGTGTGGCGAGCCCGGGCACGGGTGGTACACGTGCCCTCTCTCGCGATGACGATGATGATGACGCATGATGGCGATGACGCGCGCCTCGTAAAAGGTGCGTGTCATCGCCACCATGCGTCGCCAGCGGGAGCGCCGTCTCGCCTCTGCCGCCGTCGCTGCTGCTGGCCCTGACACTCCGACCTCGTCCAGCAGCTCTACCACTCCGACAGCTCCGCCTGTCCCACAGACACCCACGCCGCAGCAGTACTACCCACAGCTGTCGGCACCTCCGCTTCCTTTGCCGGCTCAGTCCTCCTACTACCCGGGCTCCGGCGCCGTCACTCCGCACTCCGTCTACACTCCTGGGCCGTCCTCCCGTGAGCCTCAGCTGGAGCAGTTCATCGTGCTCTAGCTTAGCCTGCCTCGCCCCCCTCCCCAGGGAAGTGCGAGTTGTGTCACCTCCTGCCCTCATGCCCAGCCCTTCATGGCTGAGAGTGAGATGCGGTCGTGTCCCGTTTCCTCGTCTGTCTCGTCGTCTCCCGTGGTCTCCTCCACCCCACTCTTTGATGACATTGCGTGGCTTGACGATTGGCAGTCTCGTTTCGCGCCTCTTTCCACCGCGTCCGCGTCCCTTGCTTGGTGCCATGTGACCGTTAGCGATCTGGCGACCCCTATCCAGGACCCTGCTGAGACCTGGATCATCGACTCCGGGGCCACGCATCACATGACGGCCTCTCGTGAGGCCTTTAGTATTCTTGGTCCTGTAGGCAATGTCTCCGGTGTCTGGACGGGTTTCGGAAAAGTGTTGCCTGTCCGTGGTGTTGGCGTCGTTCGTTTTTGTCGTGACGTCTTTCTGACTGATGTCCTCTTCGTCCCTGGTCTCGAGCTCAGCCTCCTGTCCGTGACTGCCCTTGACCGCATGAGCATGGACGTTGTGCACTCGCGTGGTGTCGGCACTGTGTCGTTACGTCCGTCTGGTCTTGTAGTACTGCACGCCACCGCCTGTGGCAACCTGTGGCACGTTCCTCGCCTCTCCTCTTCTCCTCCCATCTCCTCCCCGTCGGCCGCCACAGGCCATGTGTTTGTCACCAGTACGCTTTCTCCTCAGTACACCCGCCTCTTGCACCACCGCCTTTGCCACGTCCACTCTGCCGCCGTAGAGAGCATGCTCCGCACCCAGCCAGCCAAGGGCCTTGACCCGGAGACTTTCCCTCTCCCGTGCCCCACTAAGTGCATTGACTGCGCTCAGGGGAAGATGCACTGGTCCACGTACCCCTTGTACCCCTTGTCTTCTTCCCGTGCGTCCGCCCCTCTCAACCTTGTCCACTCGGACATCCTGGGCCCTCTCCCCACCGAGTCCGTCGGTGAGCATGGCCGCTATGTCCTCACCCTTACGGACGACTATTCTCGCTACCGCTGGGTCTTCTGCCTCCGGCAGAAGAACGATGTCGCCCGAGCCATTCAGGACTGGCTTGTCCTTGCGGAGCGTGAGTGTGGCCGCTCTCTTCACCGCTTTCGTTCCGATCGCGGGGGAGAGTACATGGGTGAGGCCACGATCTTTCTCGCCTCCCGCGGGATCCACCATGAGACGTCTGCGTCCTACAAACCCGCCCAGAACGATGTCTCCGAGCGGTGGAACCGTACCATGGCCGACGCCGTCCACACCATGCGGGTCGAGTCCGGTCTCTCCGATGGCTACTATTTTGAAGCCATGGCCTACATGACCTGGGTCTGGAACCGGATTCCCCACGGTCCCCTTCCCCGCTAGTCCACCCCAAACCAGCACTGGTGCGGTCGGCGCGCTGACCTCCGCCCGGCTCGCGTCTGGGGCTGCGTGGCCATTGTGTGGCTGCCCGCCCCACAACAGGGCGGCAAGCTCGCCCCCCGCGGATGCCCTTGCACCTTCCTCGGTGTGTCTCGTCAGTCCAAGGCCTGGCGCTTCTGGGACCCATCCCGACACTGCATCGTCGAATTCCGCGATGTCCTCTTCTTCGAGGACCTGTTTCCCCGCGACCTCATCCGCTCCGGCTCCTCCGTGTCCCTCCCGTCGCGTGGGGGAGTGGTGAGTCCGTCCTCCATCCTGTCGATTCCGGGTGACACATCACTCCGTCCCTCTGAGCCGATAGCCCCTGTCGCGTCCTCTGCCCCCCCCGGGCCAACAGTCCCAGCCGCGTCTGCTGGCCCCTCCGAGCCAGCTGCCCCCGTCGCGTCCGCTGGCCCCTCCGGACCAGCTGCCCCAGGTGCGTCCGCTGGCCCCTTCGGGCCAGTAGCGCTTGTCGTGTCCACTGGCCCCTCCGGGCCGGTAGCCCCAGTCGCTCCCGATGGCCCCTCCGGGCCAGCAGCGCATGTCATGTCCGCTGGCCCCTCTAGGCCGGCAACCCCATTCGCTTCCGATGGTCCCTCCGAACCGACAGCCCCAGTCACGTCCGCTGGCCCCTCTGGGCTTGCAGCTCCTGTCGCGTCCGCTAGCCCCTCCGGACCAGCTGCCCCAGTCGTGTCCGCTGGTCCCACCGGATCGACAACCCCAGTCGCGTCCGCTGGCCCCTCCGGCCCAGCAGCCCCTGTCACGTCCGTTGGCCCCTCCGGGCCAGCAGCGCTTGTCACGTCTGCTGGCTCCTCTGGACCGACAGCCCCAGACGCGTCCGCATTTCCTTCGGGCCAGTAGTCGCGTCCGCCTCCGTTGGCCCGTCGGACTCAGGGCCATCTCCTGCCCGTCCGCGCTACACACGTGGCCCAGGCGGCAGCCTCCAACCTCGGCCGACAGTGAGCGTGCAGACCGTCGCACCGCGTCCCGTGGCGCCTAGACCCCCTGTGGATCCACGTGTCTCCTCCACTCCCACGGTCGTGAGTTGGGGCACTGGCACGAAGGCTCTCGACCTGACCACTTCTGCCATCATCGCAGACCTTCACCCGGGCTCTGCACTGGGCTACGCCATGCTGTTGTGGCTGCACTCGCCCGCATCCCACCTGGGGCTCATGATGCACACGCCCTCTCAGTCCGGTCCACAGCACGCCCGGAGGACCCAGCCACCCTACGCGAGGCTTGAGCCCCTCCTGAGGCCGCACATTGGGATGCTGCCTACGCCGAGGAGCTCTCTGCTATCCGGCAGCACCACATGTATGACCTCGTCGACCTCCCTCCAGGTCGGAAGGCCATTGGTGCCAAGTGGGTCTTTCGGCGCAAGTGGAAGACTGACGGATCCTTGGATAAGTACAAGGCCCGCCTCACAGCAAAGGGGTTTGCTCAGGTCCCTTGGGTCGATTACGACCAGATCTTCCTCCCTGTCAGTCGGTTCTCCACTAGCCGGGCGCTCTTCAGCCTGGTTGCCCAGCACGGGTGGGAGCTGCATCAGATGGACGTGAGCAACGCGTTCCTCCATGGCTCACTGGAGGGTGAGGAGCTCTACATGGTGCAGCCCCCAGGCTTCGACGACGGCACTGGGAGAGTTTGGCGGCTGCGGAAGGCCCTCTATGGCCTGAAGTAGTCGCCTCGGTGTTGGAACCAAGTGATCAGCAGCACGCTTCTCCGTGGCGGCCTCCAGCGCAGCACCGCTCACCCCGCACTGTTCGTCAGCCCACGAGGTCACACCTTCGCCGTAGTTATGGTCTACGTCGACGATCTCCTCATTGCGTCGCCAGACACGGACGCCATCCAGCGTGTCAAGGACTTGTTGCACGTCGCCTACCAGATGAAGGATCTTGGGTCTGCCCGAGTCTTCTTGGGCATGGAGCTCGAGCATGATCGCTCCCAGGGCATCTTGCACGTCCACCAGGCTGCCTATGTGCAGACCCTGTCCACTCGCTTCGCCGAGGACCTGCCCCTCGTGCCTAGCGCATCTTCACCCATGTCACCTGATGGCCAGGTGAAGCTGAAGAGTCCTGACCCAGCTGTTGTGGGGCAGCCAGTTAATGTGACCACGTATATGCGGGTCATCGGGTCACTGATGTTCCTGGCGACGACGACGCGTCCAGACATCGCATTCGCCGTCAACCTCCTGGCCCAGTTCTCTCAGGAGCCGCATCACCTCCACTTCGAGGCCGCAATACGAGTACTGCGCTATGTCGTCTCGACCCCTCGGCGAGGTCTCATGTTCCGCCGCCAGCCGTCTGTCGTCGCAGTGGGCTACACCGACAGTGACTGGGCCAGTAGTCCTGACGGTAAGAGTCGCACGGGCTGGATATTTCTGATCGGTGGCACAGCTATGTCCTGGTGCAGTGGCAAGCAGGGGTGCATTGCACGCAGCATTGCTGAGGCTGAGTACGTGGCCCTTGGCTCAGGCGCGTGTGAGAGTGTGTGGTTGCGTCGTCTGTTGTCCGAGTTGCGTCAGTCTGTCACATCCATCACCTTGCATTGTGACAATGAGAGTGCCATGGCCATCGCCGACAATGACGGTGTGCATCACACACGCACAAAGCACATCAATATTGAGTATCACTATGTGCGTTCATTGTTGCATGACGGTAGCATTAGCATCGTGTAGGTTGAGACAGCACGGCAGCTGGCTGACTTCCTGACCAAGGCACTGAAGCGGGACTCGTTCAAGAAGGCTGTGACTTCAGTCAGCATGCGTCCGTGAGTTGCCCTCTTTGTCTCTGCCTGCGTCTCTGCGTACCTTGGGGGAGTCTAGATGTTGACCGTTTCTCTGCCCGCCCATGTGCACTACGCATGTGAGTCATGGGGGAGTGTTGGTTTTTGCGCATCTCTCATTGTGCTTTGTTGTGTCCTCTCGGCTTGTGTACATTGGCGTGCAGATGACTGACGGCGAGACTCAACGCTGATGGAGTGTCGTCCGGTGGAGCCGACGCAGGCTGAGGTCTACTCGCAGTTCGTTGGAGCCTCCTCTCTCCGGCGACGTGCTCAGCTCCATCGGCAGGCCTCCTCGGCGGTCGTGCTGCCGGCGGTCACTGCCACCGCAGTTGCTGTCTGCATGCGTCCAGCGCGTCCCATCGCGTCTGCATCGTCATGCTCTGCCTAGGGTCCTTGTTGCATGCTGCATGGCCCTGTTCGGCATCATGGACCACCGTAGGCACTACCCGGGTTCGGGAAGCCATAACTCTTTGCTACTATTTTTCTAGCTGATTCTGACCGCACGACTGTGTTCGCAGCGTCGGTATTATGGTATGGTCCAGTTTTCAGGCAAAACGGACGACGCCCAGGTTTTGGGCTGTCGGGCGTCTAGCAGGGCTCACCGAGAAAACCCTGCCTGCCAGAAAAAAGGTCCAGAGCTATTTTCTGATTGGCTGGTTAGCTGAGTAACAAGTTCTACACTAGTGGGGGGGAGCTAGAACTTGGAGGGGTCTCCCATTGTTGCTCATTCTTCATTCCTAACCAGTTACTTTTAGTTTTCAGCTGCTATCTGGCGCTAACTCTGGCGCGCGCGTTTCTGAGTAACAAACCCAGAGCTTCCAGACTTAGACTCTAGAGCACCAGACTGAGGGGGCAGCTGAATTAAGCAACGAGCGTGGAAGCCCGCACGCTGCATCAACAACGCTGCTGCCCCAACCTTCTGCCTAGGTTTTCGAGCTGGGTTGGGGACGTGGTTTTGGTGCTGTCAATCGTGGGGGTCGTGGGGGCAAGGGTCATGGCAACTCTTCCTCTGCCTCCAACTCTCTTGTCATCACCCGTTGGAAGTGTGGCCAGACTGGCCAGGTAGGCACAGCTACAGGAGGTCCTCCCATCCCTTGTCATGCCTCGAACTGTCCTCAACCACCAAATGATGCACGCTTGGTTGCCAGCATGCGTGCACCGTGGGCAAGCACCATCAAAGCGTCCGTCTTGTCCACCAGTTCCTCATCGTCATCCTTCGCCGGATCTGCCAATGCATCCTCGCCCGCTGGCATCTCATCTTCCTCTGTTGCTTCTGGTCACCTTCACCATGTCGGTGTCCAGCCTTCGGGCACTTTCCAGCCTGGCTGGCCTCCTCCCCCCACTCAGACACGTACTACGCACCTCCGTCAGCCTACTACGCATTTCCCTCCTGGCTGCATGATGGTGATCGCTCACGTGGTGATTACTATGACGGTGGTCACCACAATGATCGCCATGTCAGTGAGCGCAGCTTGCAGGTCAACCTGCTGTCCGTAAACACCCTTGATGACCAGGGTATGAAATTCTTGTCCAACCGTAATTTTGGCACTGTCCTGTTACAGTTCTCTGGTCGTGTTGTGTTGCATGGTCTTCGTTATGATCGTCCATTTTGTGTTCCATTGTCTCTCTCGTCTTCATCTTCCTCAACGCTCGTCCATGTCGCACAATGCACATGCCTTTTGCATCGTCATCTCTGTCACAATCATGCCGCCGCCATTGACATCCTATTGTGCATGTGCCCTACACATGGTCTCGATCCTACTTCCTTTGTATCCCCTTTGTATGTCTGATGACCTTGAAAGTGCTCAGGGCAAGATGAATTGCTCTCCCTTCTCCACATCTGATCACATCACCTCTCATGCTCTTGAATTTGTCCACGATGATGTCATGGGTCCAGTTCCTTATGACTTTCTTAATGGCCTTGGCCAATGTGTTCTCTGTCTCACTGATGACTTCTCGCATTTTCGGTGGGTCTTCACTTTGCATCACAAGTGTGATGTCATCTATGTGCTTGCGGAGTGGCTTCCTTAGGTCGAACGTAATTGCCAACATCAGCTGCATGTGTTTTGTCCTAATCATGGTGGTTCATTCTTTGGTCCCACGTCTCGCTTTGTTACCTCTCATGGGATGCATATGGAGTCCTTGGCTCCCTATACACCCCAACAGAACAGTGTGTTAGAACGTTGGAACCGTCCTCTTGCTGATGGTGTTTGCTCTTTCTTTGTTGAGTCTGGTCTTTCTTCTCTTTTGCCTTTGAGGCCATATCTTATATGATGTGGGTGTGGAACCGAGTCCTCCATGGTCCTCTATCTCGTGACATAACGCCTTTCGAGCGTTGGACTGGGTGTCGTGCTCATCTCCGTTTGGCTCATGTCTAGGGCTGTGTTGATACAGTCTAGCTTCCTGATGACATGCGTGACAGCAAACTGTCCAGTCGGGGTCGTCTCTGTATACTCCTCAGTACATCTTCCTTGTCCACGGATAAAATAATTAAGAAGAGAAGGGATTGGGGCCCTGTACAAGTGGCTGCCAAGAGTGGCTACAGAGTAGGTGGACGAGATTTTACCCTGGCCCTTGTCTGTGTTGAATTTTTTTGCAAGCAGATGCGGCCTGCAAGAATCGCAGACCGATGAGCTTACCGATCGATGAACCTGTCAATCAACGGGCTCGTCAACAAAGGATAGGAGGGAAACTGCCAAGCGGCTTCCCACATTGCATCAGCAAGCAGATGGTTTCTCCTATTGTGACATGCACGTTGCTGTGATTTCTTATGATGTTATGTTGAGCTTGCAATTAGCAGACTGCAAAGGTTGCGTTATTGTTGCATTTTTTGGCTTGAAGATGAAGGCTCAAGTGCTAGCTCAATACAACAGCTATAGTTTTTACTACAACAGCAGTTTGTAGCAATAGAGTAGTTGTGGATGCCACCACTGTTGCTGCTACTGCCTCTACTGTATGCAGCTAGGAAAATTGTTGCCGTTGTATGGTGGGGTTGCAAATGTTGCTACAAATGCTTCTTTTGTTGCTGCCACAAAAAGGTGCAGTTACGCAATGGTCAGAACACAGGTGATGGCGCACCTACAGCTGAAGGCAGTTTCTGTGGCCGCCACAACTGTTGTTGTCCTTGTAGGTGTAGCAGAGGCTACCACTACAGCTTGTGTGCTGCAAGATGGAGCTACTACTGTTGTAGGAGCCGATGTTGCACCTATTGCTGCTATAGGTGTTGGCCGACGCTGCAGCAGAAACCTGTTGTTGCATGTTGTTGTGTTGTTGTGGCGGCCTAGAATACCGCCGGCGTGGAACGTCACACCGAAGACATATGTCGCATTTGGAAGATGTATTATGGTGGTGGCTTAGGATACCGCCAACACAAAGCATCGCTACTGGAAAAAAAAATGCAACAAGAAGCTACTGAAACAACCACTCAGAGCCTCCACAATGCTAGGACTTGTACGTCCCACTTTGCAAACGCCAGCTCTGCCTATACCTCTCTGCGTCACTGATGCATGTTGTGTGGTGGGGGTGGAAAGGTGTAATATCTCTATTTCTCTTATACCATGAGGGAATGAATACATTCCCTAGGCAGTGTTCTATCTGAGGGAGTATGTGGCAGCGTACAACGCAAAAGACGGTGCTTGAAAAGATGGAGGGATGGCAAAGAAACACATAAAACTATAGAAGTCACTACAACAGAATGAGTGAGGCCCGCACATGCGCCTTCAAAGCCCGTCCCAGCACCTACGAAGCCCGCACCTGTACCTACAAGGCACGTACCTCCGGCTACGAGGCCCGCGCCTGTGCCTACGAGGCCCGCGCCTGCGCCTACAAGGCCTGCGACTTCACCAACGAGGCCCTCTCCTGCACGTACAAAACCCGTGCCTATGTCTATGAGGCCCACGCCTGTGCCTACAAGGCTCACACCTGCACCTATGAGGCCTGCGCCTACGTCTGTGAGACCTGTGCCAACACCTATGAGGTTAGCGCCTGCACCTACGAGGCCCGCGCCTGCACCTACGAGGCACGCGCTTCCACCTACAAGACCCACTCCTATGCCTACGAGGCCCGTGCCTACGCCTACGAGGCTAGCGCCTGCGCCTACAAGGCCCGCGCCTATGCCTACGAGGCCCATAGCTCTGCCTATGAGGCCCGTGCCTACGCCTACAAGGCCCGCGCCTGTGCAAACGGGGTCTGCACTTGTGCCTACAAGGTCATAGTGTGCGTCTATAAGGCCCTTGCTTGTGCCTACGGGGCTCGCGCCTGGGCCTACGAGGCTAGTGTGTGCACCTACGAGGCCTGCGCCTGTGCCTCCAAGGCTCACGCTTGCGCTTGCGAGGGAGGCCCGCGTGTGCCAATACAAGGCCCGTGTTTCCGCCCATGAGGCCCGCACCTGCACCTTCAGGCCCGTGCTTGGGCCTACAAGGCTCGCACTTGCACCTACGAGGCCCATGCCTGCGCCTACACGGCCCGTGCATGTGCCTATGAGGCCGGCGCCTGTGCCTACGAGGCCCGCGCCTGCGCCTACGAGGTCCGCGCCTGCACCTACAAGGTCCTCACTGTTAGCTACTGAGCTAACCACCTCTGGCAGAGAAGCCGCGAAACCGAAAAGCTCACAAAGGTTTTTAGGCCTTCTTCCTTTGTTGACATGTGTCATGCACCCCAAAATTAATCAGGCATACACTTCACCTTCAAGAGTACTAACGCCTTAGCATTACATCTCAAGAAGAGCTCAAGTCGTCAATANGGCAGAGAAGCCGCGAAACCGAAAAGCTCACAAAGGTTTTTAGGCCTTCTTCCTTTGTTGACATGTGTCATGCACCCCAAACTTAATCAGGCATACACTTCACCTTCAAGAGTACTAACGCCTTAGCATTATATCTCAAGAAGAGCTCAAGTCGTCAATATGCAAGAGAGAATCAAGCAAGGGTTAATTGATCAGCATGCAAGACAAGTCCTTTTATAGCTGTCTGTCCAGTCCTAGAACTCAAAAGCACATTCCTGGGAAGTGGCCTGAACCAGCCACGTCACCAATAGACTTGCACTGTGGGCTTGACACATAAGTATCCTAGTGTCAAGGTGACAGACCAACCATGTAGCGTCCAAGAAACTACGGACTTTCTTTCTTGGAAGCTTCTACAACAAACAAGATATGCATGGGGCCAGGATCGACCTCATGACCTCTCACTTGGCCAAATCAACAAAATGGCCAAGGTAACCACTCACCCACATGGTGT
>SZWC01005152.1:13211-61509 GCA_023375785.1 Penium margaritaceum
GCAGCAGCAGCAGCAGCAGCAGGAGGAGGAGGAGGAGGAGGAGGAGGAGGAGGGGGAGGTGGTGGTGGTGCAGGACAGGGAAAAGGAGGCGGAAAGAGAGGACGACGAGGAATGCGGGAAAGAAAAGAATGGGCGAGAGGCAGAGGTGGAATGGTCAGGCAAGGTGGAAGACTATCTGTTGGAAGCCGAGAAGTTTCAGGAGCAAGAGTTTGAGACGTGGGACTTGCATCCTGGACGTACCCTCGCCCCTTCCGCATGTAGCGAGAGGGACAGCTGCAGCAGCGCATGGGAGCAGCAGCGGCGTCAGCACCAGCTGCTGCTACCCTGGCATGAGCAACGCACGGGTGGGCAATTGTGCGATGTGTGTACGTTCTGTGAACGAGCACACATGCCAAAAGAAGAAGCAGCTACAGTGCACCAGCTGCTGCCGCCTCCACTGGAGCAGCAGCAGCAGCAGCAGCAGCAGCAGCAGCAGCAGCAGCAGCAGCAGCAGCTGGATCAGGGGTATGAGCGGAAGGCGCATGTACCACTGGTGCAGCAGGTGTGTGCGCTGTGGTCGCGAGTGTCAAGCTCCAACGGGCCGCACGTGGTTGGGAGGGGCCGGCCGCCTGAGAATGTTGGTGGCACACGCACTGGCAGCTGCACTCGCACCGACGTGCTCCTGCTCGTGAGCGAAACAGCTGTAGTGGACAACCAACCCCCACGCGTGTCGATCGTGGGTGATGTGGTTGTGCCGCTGCCTGCGACTGCGACTGCGACTGCGACTGCGACTGCGACTGCGCCACTTGCAGGCGATGCTCGTGCTGTGGGTACGGTGGCAGGTGGAGCAAACAAGTCAACGGACGACAGCAAGGATGAAGACAGCAAGTGGGACACACGTTGGCCCACTTTGGGTCCGAGCCTCCTCACATGTGAGCACATCCAAGCCTGGATGTGGCCGCGTGGTTGCTCGACAGCCGTTGCAGGAGGAGGTGACGATGAGAAAGACGTGCAAGAGGAGGAGGAGGAGGAGGATGAGGATGAGGATGAGGAGGAGGAGGAAGGTGTGGAGCTCATGGAGATAGTGGACCGTGGTGGTCGCCTGGCTGACGTGGGGGCTTGTGATGGCTCTGCACATGGGGAGGCATGTGTGCGCAGGTGCGAGCGGCACATGCATGTATGTGCGAGTGCGTGTGCGGTGCATGGGGGCGACGATAGGGAAGAAGAGAAGTGCGACGAGACGGAAGAAGAGAATTGCGACAAGAGGGAAGAAGAGAAGTGGGACGAGAAGGAAGAAGAGAAGTGCGACAAGAGGGAAGAAGAGAAGTGCGACAAGCGGGAAGAAGAGAAGTGCGACGAGAGGGAAGAAGAGAAGTGTGACAAGAGGGAAGAAGAGAAGTGCAACGAGAGGGAAGAAGAGAAGTGTGACAAGAGGGAAGAAGAGAAGTGCAACGAGAGGGAAGAAGAGAAGTGTGACAAGAGGGAAGAAGAGAAGTGTGACGAGAGGGAAGAAGAGAAGTGCGACGAGAGGGAAGAAGAGAAGTACAACGAGAGCTTCTCTGCACATCCAGACAATGGAGCGGAGTCTGGCAACCGGAAGAACATTGCTGTAATGATGGATGACAAGATGCAGGACATGATGGAAATCATGGAACAAGCAGAAGCAGCATCGGCAGTGGCAACAACAACAGAAGCAGCAGCATCAGCAGCAGCAGATCCAGAGGCAGCAGCAGCAGATCCAGCATCAGCAGTGCAAGGCAGAGAAGCTTCATCAGCAGAGGTAGAATCTGACGCCATCGGCACGGTTGAAGATGCTGTGTGTTCAGGAGAAGTTGTAAGAGCAGAAGCAGCAGCACATGGAGGAGGACCTGGAGGAGCAGAAGCAGTGGCAGCTGTTGCAGCTGCAAGTGGATGTGGCAGTTGGCATGTGCCTCAGAGCGAGACTGGTCACATGGTATGGATGCGAGACCGCACTTGTGAAGGATCCCATTCCATTTTCAGTCCGTCCCTGCGACCCTGTCTTATCCCCAACATCAGCAGCAGCAGCAGCAGCAGCAGCAGCAGCAGCAGCAGCATCAGTAACACCACCACCACCACCACCAGCACCACCAGCACAAACAGCACTGGCAGCACCAGAAGCAGCAGCAGCAGCAGCAGCAGCATCACCAGGAGCACCATAAGTTATAGCAGTGCACACATTGGCGACGGCTCTGGCATGGATGGTGGTTGGAATAGCACCATGGTTGCCGGTGACAATGGCGGCAGTGACTGCGGTGGTGGTGGTGGTGGCAGCAACGCCAATGTCATTAGTGGTAACGAGGCTGGTCGTGGTGGCAGCAGCATCAGCAGCAGTGACAGCAAGGGTGGAAGGAGCAGCATCCATGGGGATAGCAGCAGTGGCGGCACTGCCAGCGGCAGCAGCAGCAGCAGCAGCAGCAGCAGCAGCAGCAGCAGCAGCAGCAGCAGCAGCAGCAGCAGCGGCGGCGGCGGCGGTGGTGCTGGCAGCCATCGTGGAAGTGAAATGAGCAGCGGCAGTGGTGCTGGCGCTGGAGAAGCCACAGACAGTGGAAAGCATGGAAGCAGGCGAAGATGTGGCAGCAGCAGTAAAGCAGCAGGTGCTGCAGTGGAAGAGAGCAGTAGTGGGGTAGGGGATGCAGTTGGCTGCGTGGCACAACGGTGCAGCGGTGGATTACTGGTGCACTTGGGTGTGGACGGGGGTAACGATATGTTCCCTGCCAGAATCACCACACCCATGGATAGTGGGGTGAAGGTGGTAGGTGAGGGGGAGGTGGGAGGTGGAGAAAAGGCAGTAGTTGTCTGCAGGGTTGGCATGGATGGCCGAAATTCAGCGGTGAGTGAGAGAGAAGCAGCAGTCGCAGTGCTGGCTGCGGGGAAAGACTGCATGCAGACGAAAGGCGCCGCTGACCACCGCCTCAACCACGGCTACGAGGGTGAGGTCAACCGTTGCCACATTCCTCCCCCACCTGCTGCAAGCACCACCGCCACTGGGCCTCCAACGTGCCCTGCAGCGGCTCGGAGGGGGGCAGCCAGCAAGCGGCGTAGGGGCTCGCCTGCACAAGGCAAACCCGGGGGTGCGGCTGCGTCGGCTGCACAGGGTGTGGCGCCGTGCGGTGCATGGCTGCATGGGTGTGCTGGTCACTCAACACAGGAACAGCTGCCTAAGCTGACACATGGGGCTGAAAGGCAGAGGGCCTGCAGGGGCAAGGGTCAGCTGGAACTACTCTGCAGCGCAACAAAGACGCGGCAGCACTGGCAGTGGCGGCACTGGCAGCGGCAGCACTGGCAGCGGCAGCACTGGCAGCGGCAGCACTGGCAGCGGCAACACTGGGAGCGGCGGCGGTGGTGGCGCAGCAGGCGGCGCAGGCGGTGCAAGCAGTGGACGCTCGCTGGTGGGACTGGCTCATACTCCGGCTTGAGAGGAGGAGGAGGACGAAAAGCCAAGCCATCCTACGCGCAGTGCAGGGTCACTGAACTCAACAGACCTACAGGATGGCAGCGGATGCAGGCGTGCAACAGGAGCAGCAGCAGCAGCAACAGAAGCAGCATCACAGCCGCTGCCACTCTTCCCTTCAGGCATGGCTTTACTTCCTCTCACGCCATGTTCCGGTGGACCAAGCTGACACCTATGCATGCTCCTCCATCCCTTGTTGCTTGCCATGCTCTGCCACTGAAGTCGGCGAGTGTGGTGTTGGCGAGTGTGGTGTTGGCGAGTGTGGTGTCGGCGAGTGTGGAGCTGAGGAGGGCAGACAAGGAGGCCACGGCTGGCCACACACAGAGAGCTGCATTGGATCGTTGCAGTGGAAGGCGCTGCGACGCGCGTGTGGTGCAGCACCACCTCCAACACTGCCCTCCCTGTCCAAGCCCTCTCCTGCATCACACGCACCTCCAAGTGCCGCATGGCTCAATGGTAGCTGGCCGTGGAGAGCGGTGTAGAAAACACTGTGANGCAGGCGGTGCAAGCAGTGGACGCTCGCTGGTGGGACTGGCTCATACTCCGGCTTGAGAGGAGGAGGAGGACGAAAAGCCAAGCCATCCTACGCGCAGTGCAGGGTCACTGAACTCAACAGACCTACAGGATGGCAGCGGATGCAGGCGTGCAACAGGAGCAGCAGCAGCAGCAACAGAAGCAGCATCACAGCCGCTGCCACTCTTCCCTTCAGGCATGGCTTTACTTCCTCTCACGCCATGTTCCGGTGGACCAAGCTGACACCTATGCATGCTCCTCCATCCCTTGTTGCTTGCCATGCTCTGCCACTGAAGTCGGCGAGTGTGGTGTTGGCGAGTGTGGTGTTGGCGAGTGTGGTGTTGGCGAGTGTGGTGTCGGCGAGTGTGGAGCTGAGGAGGGCAGACAAGGAGGCCACGGCTGGCCACACACAGAGAGCTGCATTGGATCGTTGCAGTGGAAGGCGCTGCGACGCGCGTGTGGTGCAGCACCACCTCCAACGCTGCCCTCCCTGTCCAAGCCCTCTCCCGCATCACACGCACCTCCAAGTGCCGCATGGCTCAATGGTAGCTGGCCGTGGAGAGCGGTGTAGAAAACACTGTGAGGAAGCGTGCCCTCTGCAGATGAACGCCAGCGAGCGGCATACTGGCGATGGGCTCTGGTGTGGGGCGAGAAAATCCGAATGTCATCGCCATCGGCCTTGAACTCCACAGAGAGGTGCACACGGAAGCCGACAAGTAGCCTTTGAGGTCATGGAGGAGAGAAGTCAGGGAGCGGGGTTAGGTGAAGGGGCGGTGAGGGGGAGGAGGTGGTGGTGGTGGGGGAGGGGGAGGACGAGGAGGATGAGGAGGAGGAGGAGGAGGAGGAGGAGGAGGGTGGGGGGGAGTTGCAGGGGCGGGCAGAATGAAAGGACGACTAGGAGGAAGAGGACTAGGAGGGGGGGGTGGAGGTGGGCAGAGACGATGTCTTCAATGATGGAAGGAGGGATCAGAACTGGGTGTATGAGAACCAGCATGCGCGAGATGACGTGGAGTTGCAGGAGGTGGAGGAACCAGCAAGAGGGGAGGCAACAGCAAAAGCAGGTTGGTGTTCGAGACATGTTGGCGACTGTTGCAGTGCCTAGAAACCATCTGGTGGTGATTGCGCTGTTAGCTGAGCGATCACGCTTGCTGATGGTGGTGGTGGCGCGACATGCGTTGGAGGTGTTGGCTGCTAATTGGTGACGGATGCCCTGGTGCAGGGAGCATCGGCAAGGGGCAGCAGCAGCAATGGCTGTGATGGATGTGCTTACGCGGTGGATGCTGCGTGATTGCGAAGGGTGATGCAGTTTTGGTGCGTGAATGTGCACATGCAGACACCAAGCCAACTGTGAACCACAGCGTGTTTGGCAAGAGGATGCTTTGCAGGTGTCTCAGCATTCCCAGGGTGCTTCTAGGGTCTTGTGTGGGATAGGCAGTGCGGGGTACAGGGTACATGGGGAGGGGGTTGGGAGGAAGAGGTGGAATCATCTCCTTCTGTTGCAGTTGCATCCTTAGCATGTAAGGGAATAGGCTAGGTTAGCACCATGCCATGTTTTGTCGTGCTTTCAATCCGGGCTTTGGGGTGGAGAGGAAGGAGCTTCATGGAGGTTGGCAACTTTTTAAGGAGTATTTGGTGTGCTTTTGTATCTCTATGAACCTATTTCTATTTATCGCCTGATCATTCACCTAAACTTGTAGTAGGACCTAATCCCCATTACTGTTTCTAGGGAGTGCCAGTATGTCATGCGTGAGAATGCAGAGCGGTTGGAGAGAAGGGAGTTGAGAGGGATGCTTGCACATGGTCACGAAGGATACACTCATGACATGCATGCTCGGTGGACATTGATTTGTGGGGTGATTCAGCGCAACAGATTGAGACCTCCAGGGATAATGCAACCAGATTTTTTTCCAAAATCTCACATGCTTGTCTCTGGACATTCCTCTCTTGTCGGGTTCAACATGAGGTCATGGTGTTTGCCATCGGCTCACCCACAGGAGCTTGTCGCTCGCATGGGATGGCCCGCTCGCTCCCACTGCATGTAGTTAGTGAAAACTAGTGTGAAAAAAGTGTGAGGGCGTGAGGGTGTGAGAGAATCTATGGATTAGACATCGAAATACTCATACTAAGAACCAACAGTACTCAAGTAGTGGGTTCGTTGGACCTAAGCTAGTCTGGTGAAGTGAGGCTCACCTATGCGCCACAAACAATCAGTGTTTGTGGTTCAGTTGTGTTGTGATTTGTGACGTTCCTGTCGACCTCTACAGTTTATTGTGACCACTCGGCCGTGTCCATGCTCGTGCAGATCCCTGATGCGGACCCAGGTGGCACCGGGGCGTCGTCTGGTGGTGGACTACTTGCTCGGAGCTGATGGACAGTCGCCCCAGAGTCGTCGATGCTGTCTAGGATCTTCTGCAGTTTTTCTACAGCTTGTAGGATTTTATTGGTGGACTGGTTGTGGGCCCGATTTGCATGTTTTGCATTGTGTGTCCACCGTTTGTTGCCGGATGCATGCATGTGACCAGTCGTAGCGTCCGACTTGAGATTCTGCTCGTGTAGGTTCAGACGGCGTAGCGTTCTGACTTGTCTACGCTGAGTTACGGTCAAAACAATGGTTTTGGGCCGGTTTCAGGATAGATCTTGCACTGCTGCGTGCGACACCCGCCGTGCGCCGCGGCAGGTACTTATGCCATGGACCTCTCATTGGTCATTTCTCTCTGCAAATGCTATTGAATCATTCTCACACTTTGCCTTGTGTCGCCTAGCCAGACCCTTGCCGTTGTGTGCACGACTTCTGACTGTCGTCACCGTCTGACCAGGCACTGACGCCTAGTCAGCGGCAACATCGCTAGGAAGCTTCCACACATCTTCTCAAGGTATGAGAGTAGCTAGACCTCTCTTGCTGAGCTGCGCCACAGAGACGGAACACCGGCAGCAGCAGTGAAAGTCACCGCCGCCGCCGCCGCCGCCGCCGCCGATATCACGCAGTTCCCACCACTTCATCGGGCGAACTGCGGCATTTTACTAGCTCCAGCAGCCAACCTGGGCAGCAGCAGCAGCAGCACCGGGTGGCAGCTGCAGCTAAATCTGGCTGCCAGCCTATACAAAGAAGAGAAGAGAAGTAGCGCTGAGCGCGAAGCGGCGCTTGCGAGCAGCAGGTGCGCGCAGCAGAAGCAGCAGTGAGCAGTGGCAGCGGTAGCTAGCAACACCAGCGGCAGCGAGCAACAGCAACCGCGGGTAGCAGCAGCAATGTAGCGATAGTAGCAGCAACAAAAACATTGTAGCAACAGCAGCAGCAGTGGCCGCAGCGGCAGCAGTGCCGCGCAACAGCAGCCACGGCTGCTGTGTTGCGCAGTAGTGCCGCGCAGAATTGCTGCGCAGCCACGCAATTTCTGAGCAGCTACGCAGATTCTGCGCAGCTGCGCAGCCGCGCAAGGGGGTGACGAGGTCCCCCCCTTTTCATCGGGGAGTCCGCGTGAGTCCCACCGACAAAAAAAAAGCTATCGTAAAACACGCTAGTGAAAAAAACGCTAGCTTTTTTCGCCAGTGTAAAAAACCTTGACGTCATTGTCGTCTGTGCTGACGTCAGCAATTTAGGGGTCAAAACGTCATTTTTTTAACGTTTCAACTCCTCGAGAAACGCTTTTGGTTTCTTGTTGGGAGCTTTTTTATGTTCGGCCCCATACTGAGCGTTGACATGGCTCCGACTGGTGACAAGGACAAAGGACCACCTAATCCCTCCTCCTCCTCAGGGGTCCTGAGCCCACGCTCGCAGGCTATTGAGGACCTAAAGAGTCAGCAGGATGAGATACGTCACCTACAGTAGCAGCTGATTGACGCCATCCGCACGCTCACTGATCTTCTTCGGAGACAGGGGGTCGGCGGTGTCACACCTTTTGCACAACAGTCAGCATCCAGACCGAGGAGAGCAGCAGGACAGGACCCGCCACTTCTTGATCCTTTGGAGGAGGACCCTTGCATGCCAGGCATGGAGGATGACACTCCTGAGAGGGAGATTAGCTTACTTAAGGAGCGTCTTCGCCAGCTGTAGACGCATTCCGATTCCCTGTTCTAGGAGATCCGATCCTCGCGTGAGCCCTACCTCAACGACTACCTCGTCCCGGTGTCTTCCCCATCCCTCGTGTTTCCCAGCCTGTGGTTGCTCTCCCTACGGAGCGGTAACCTAAGGACTTTGAGACACTGCTCCACGATATGTCAGCGAGGACAGCTTTGACTGCTGGGAGACCCTTTTCCAGGTCTGGGCCACTTCACAGGGCATTTGGCCCTATTACCACAGTCAGCACCAGTTTACGGACCGTGATCAGGTGCTGACACCGGCTCGAGCGATGCGCGGACTCCTTTATGGCATGCCGCACGAGACTGTCGTAGACTTTCGCCCTTTCCTTGGAGAGGCCGGCACAGGCGTGGGTGCCGACCCACGTCGGGGCTACGAGCTGGCATTGTCCCTGCTTGCTGCAGAGATGCACGCCACTTGTGCGGCTCACATCTGCGCCTTCCATTCCTTTTGTAAGGAACCTGCCGGGCCCGTAGCCGATTACTTGCGATGCGCCATGCGCATCTACACGCGCCTTGGGACCTTAGGAGGTACACAGCTATGGGCGCTTTACACGATCATGATCGGCGTCCGTGTTGAGCACGCAGGCATCTTCTCGGGGTCCAGTGACGCCTTGCTCAAGCCCTTCTCCACCTTCCATCAGCTTCTTCCTTGGGCGCATCAGCTTTTCCTCCAGATGACTTCCGCCCGTGAGGCAGCCGTCGCCCATCAGGTGAGTTCACTTGCTACACCGGTGATACCTTCACCACCGACGCCTCTCCCGCGGTTACTTCTCCATCCTCTGGCACGCCCTCCTCCTCCCCCTCCACCCTGGCTAACCCGACACAAACGCAGGGTGTGGCGGCAGCAGCATAGGGGAAGAAGGGCAAAAAGAAGCGTGGCTGGGGCCAGCAACAGTCACAGCAGCAGTAGTCATCAGGCGGTAGCAGTGGACACACTGTTCACTGTTACAACTGTGGCGGCGCTCACCGCTACACCGAGTGCCAGCAGCCGCTCGACTGGGCGTGGATCACTCGCAGTCTTTAGGGTGCATACGCGCAGCGGTCTACATCGAGCAGCACAGCCTCTGGTCGTGTGGCATGCAGCGGAGACCAAGACCCCCGTGACCGCACCATCACCCAGAGCTCCTAGCGCTTCGCTCTCAGGGAGGTGAAAGTGTGCCGTCACAGCCGTGTGTTTCATAGACTATCTGTTTGTCTGTTCTCGTATCTCGTGATGACTCGTGTGGGGGATCACAGCTAACATGTGATGATGATGGACGTAACACTACAGATTGGATTTCTAGGTCTCACCTGTGTGCCCTTTTTTGTTCTCCCTCCTCTGTCGCCGAGGGCCCGTCTGCAGCCGAGTGTTATATTGCCCATTGCATAGTGACGTCCTCCAGTCGTGATTTAGGTGGTACTTGGATCACCGATTTTGGTGCCACTCACCACATGACCTGTCGTCGTAGTGACTTTGTTGTCCTCGGTCTTGTGATGTCTGTTCGTTTTGTTTGCATAGGCTCTGGGTAGTCCTTGCCAGTTCAGGGTGTTGGGGTTGTGTGCTTCGGTGGTCCGTCTGGCCCCTTGTATCTTTCCGATGTTCTTTTTGTGCCTGACCTTGAGCTCAGCTTGCTCTCTGTGCGTGCCTGCACTCTGATGGGACTCTTAGTGGAGCACACTGGAGACTCCTCGACAATGACTGCTCTTGATACTTGCACTGTTGTTCTTCGTGCCTCTGTGTTCTTCGTGTTCCTGAGACCTCTTCTTCTCTTTGCTCCCCTTTGCCTCCTGCTCGTGTTTGTCACTGGTGTCTTATCTACTGAGCACCAGCGCTTGCTGCATCGACGTCTATGTCATGTGGCCTTCGACACTGTGTCGAAGTTCATTAGGACACAACCCGCACTCGGTCTTGACGCGGCCTCTTTCGAGAAGCCGCCCAAGACCGATTGTTTGTTCTGCGCTCAAGGTAAGATGCATCGCTGCACCTACCCAGACTCCTGTTCTCGAGCCCTTTGTCCTCTCGAGCTGGTCCATTCAGACCTTCTCGGTCCTCTCCCTGTCGAGTCCTTGTCCGATCGGGGCCGATACATCCTGACCCTGACCGATCACTTCACGCGGATGCGGTGGGTCTACAGCCTGCGCCAGAAGAGTAATGCCGCTCTAGCGGTTCATCTCTGGCTAGTGATGGCTGAGCGTCAGTCTCGCCACTCGTTGCATACCTTCTGCTCGGACCGCGACGGTGAGTTTCTTAGCGAGATGGACGGTGTCTTTGTCGAGCGCAGGATTTTCCACCAGGTCTCTGCTCCTGCCACTCCTCAGCAGAACGGTGTCTCTGAGCACTGGAACCGCACCATGGAGGATGCGGTTTGTGCTATGCGGTGTGAGTGCGGTCTCCCGGAATCCTTCGTCTTTGAAGGATTTTCCTACATGACGTGGGTCTGGAACTACCTCCCGCACGGTCCTCTTCCGGACAACGTTACACCGTACGAGCTCTAGTTCGGCCACGGTGCCGATCTACGTCTTGCTCATGTCTGGGGCTCGGTGGCTTCTGTGTGGTACACCAAGGATCAGCAGGGGTCCAAGGTCTCTCTACGGGGTCGCTTGTGTGCCTTCGTCGGCATCTCCCCGCGGTCAAAGGCCTAGCGTTTTTGGGACCCCGCCCGTCGTCGCATTGTTGAGTTTCATGACGCACTCTTCTTTGAGTCTCTCACCTACCGCGACTTGACCTCGATTGTATCGATGTTTGTCACACACGTTCCTACATGTGAGGTTTCTCGACGGATGGGGGAGGTTGAGCCTACCAGCACCTCTCGTCTGGCTGATGTGTCCGTTCAAACCCCCTCCACTTCTCGGTTTCCGGCTCTTGATGACCCGGCGATCATCGCTATCCACCCAGAGACCTCTCCCGACCAGCTTGTCTCCTCCCCTGCACCCCCGTGCCCCACAAACACCCATAATGTTGTCCCTCTATCCACCGGTACTCCTGTCTCCGTGGGTGGTCCTACTGCCACACCCAGTCCTGCGTCTCCCATCAGTTCGCCAGCCTCTCCTCCCACTGCATCACCTGCCCCTGTGCCTCAGTCCTCACCAGATGATGTCATGCCTGTCTCTGAGCATGCAGTCAGTCCTTCAAGCCCAGGCTACTTGCGTGAGCCCGGTGGTCATCTTCGACCATTGGGCTCCGGATCGCAGTGAGTGTCAGGTCCCACACTCAGGCGCTCCACTCACTGTGTTGCGAGTGGCGATCCCGGCACAAAGGCCCTCGGCCTGAGTGTCTGTATAGTTCACACAGAGGTACATTTAGCGTGTCCTGTAGGACACGATCTGGCCACTCGCAAGTTTCGTACTGCTTGTAATGCAGCAGCTGACCTTGTGGTCGTCAGGCCCATTTCTGAGGCGTGTGCACTCGCCACTCAGAGCTCTCCCTTATTGGCGCTTGATCAGGGCACACTGAGGGACGCCCTCTCATTAGAGGATGCCGACGCCTGGCGTACTGCCTCCAAGGATGAGCTTCGTGCCATCCGAGAGCACGGGGTTTACAAGTGGGTCTTTTGCAAGAAGGTGAAGCTGGATGGCTCACTGGAATGCCACAAGTCTCGCTTGGTCATCAAGGGGTACTCTCAGATCGAGGGTATTGATTACACTGACACCTTTGTCCCTGTCAGCCGTATGACCTCATCTCGCGCTGTGTTCGGTGTGGTGGCTTAGCATGACTTGGAACTGCACCAGATGGATATGAACAATGTATTCCTCCATGGTTCTCTGGATGAGGAGATTTACGTTGCCCAGCCACCAGGCTTTGAGGACGGTGACAAGGTCTGGCGCTTGCGCAAGTCCTTGCACGGAATCAAGCACTCTCCTCGGTGTTGGAACAGGAGATCACAGGCACTATGACTCGTGCGGGATGTGTACAGAGCGAGGCTCATCCCTCTCTCTTCATCCAACAGGCGTGTGAGCGGTTCACCGCCATCCAAGTCTATGTGGACGACCTCCTACTCGTGTCTCCCTCCATGGAGGCTATGAAGGAGGCCAAAGCGGTCCTCCATACTGCCTATAGGATGAAGGACCTTGGTCCTGCAATGGTGTTTCTTGGCGTGGAGATCGTACAAGACCACAGACGCCAGACGATTCTTTTGCATCAAGCCCGATACGCACGCGTTGTGGGGGAGCACTTTAGTGACCTCCTTGGCGCAGTGCCCACGGCCTCCACACCTCTCACACCTGACAGGCAGGACACCCTGAAGGTGGACGATCCCACACAGCTAGGGGAGACAGTGGATGTGACCTTGTACCTCTGCCTCATCGGATCTTTGATGTAATTGGCAACTACCACAAGCCCTGCCATCGCTTTTAACGTCAACCTCCTTACACAGGTTTCACAGGCTCCATGTGCTAGAGCCCTCCATGTGGCTGTGCAAGTGGTGCGGTACGTGGTTTCTACGCCGTACCTCGGACTCTGCTTTCGCCGGAAGTGCTCAGTGGTTCTTGACGGCTACACTGATAGCGACTTGGCCTGGAGCCTAGATGGACGCAGTCGCACCGGTTACGTGTTCTTGCTCGGTGGCACCGCTGTGTCCTGGCGTAGTGGGAAGCAGGGCAACATTGCACCTAGCTCGTCGGAGGCAGAGTATGTTGCTGTGGGTGCAGGGGCTGCTGAGGCAGTGTGGCTCAGCGCCTGTTCCTTGAGCTGGGTCAATCAGTGCCCGTCATTGTGATTCGCTGTGACAACCAAAGTGCTCTTGCCATTGCGGAGAACTCAGGTGCCTTTCATGCTTGCACGAAGCACATTGCGGTTGAGCATCACTTTGTGCATGATCTGGTGGAGCGACACGTGATCTCCGTCATATGGATTGGTAGTGACATGTAGCGTGTTGACTTCTTGACGAAGGCACTGGCACGTGGGAAGTTCTTAGTGGCCATTCGTTCCGTTGGGCTTCGTCCCTTGCCTGGGAGTGGTTGAGTGTGAGGTGTCTCTGTGCCTGTGTCATGACTGTTTCTGCACTTGTCCTTGCACTCGTTTCAGTGCTGCACGTGTATGGACATGCGTACCATCGGGTCATGGGGAAGTGTTGTGATTTGTGACGTTCCTGTCGACCTGTACAGTTTATTGTAACCAGTTGGCTGTTTCAATGATCGTGCAAATCCCTAGCGCAGACCCAAGTGGCACCGGGACGTTGTCTGGTGGTGGACTACCTACGCAAAGCTAATCGACGGTCGCCCAAGAATCCTGGATGCTGTCTGGGACCTTATGCAGTCTTTCCATAGCTTGTGCGATTTCATCGGTGGACTGGCTATGGGTTCGATTTGCATGTTTTGCATTATATGTCCACCGTTTGTTGCCGGATGCATGCATGTGGCCATTGTAGCATCTGGCTTGAGATTCTGCACGTGTAGGTTTAGATGGTGTAGCGTTCTGACTTGTCTACACTGAGTTACGGCCAAAACAATGGTTTTCGGCCAGTTTTAGGACAGATCTTGCACTGGTGCGTGTGACACCCTCCGTGCACTGCGGTAGGTTCTTATGCCATGGACTTGTAGTTTTTCATTTCTCTCTGCAAATGCTATTGAAGCATTCTGGCACTTTGCCTTGTGTCGCCTAGCCAGACCCTTGCCATTGTGTGCACGACTTGTGACTGTCGTCATCGTCTGACAAGGTAGTGACGCCTAATCAGTGGCAATATCGCTAGGAAGCTTCCACGCATCTTCTCAAGTTGATGGTTCATCACACCCATAAAGTCCTCTTGTCTTGCTTCAAGACAAGAAGAAGAGGTTGTCACCGTCTGTTTGTACAGCTTACTTTGACCACTCGATAATGCCCATGCTCCTATAGATCCCTGATGCAGACACAGCTGGCGCCGGAGCACTGACGAATGGTGGCTCCTGTGGGACGTAGAGCTTAGTGTGTGTGGGAAAGTGTGAGACACAGATACATGGAACACCAAGAGAAGGTTGACGCCATGGATCAGGTTTAGCTTGAGGAGAGAACAAGTAACGAGTAATGAGCTATAGAGGGGTTAGGTGCTAGCGAGCAGTGGACAGCGGGGTGACGAGCGGGCGGAACTCGTCGAGCCCAGCCTGGCTCGCACCCATGCCAATTGAGATCTGAACGCGGATCTCAACCATGCAATGACCTGCACGCATGCAACCTGTCAAACTTGGGAAAAAAACCCGGACATGCACCCCAGTCACACTAGGAATCCTAGTGTCAACGATAAATCAGGTTATGGAGGCATGTGTTAGAGGTCACTCTGACGCAAGCCCTGGGAGTGTGGCTCTGGATACCGGCATGTGCATAATCACGAGTCGGCACCACAGGAGCGGTGTCGTCAGTCCTAGTGTCACTTCAGCATCAATCACCTGCATCAGTGCAGTGAGTGTGCTGAGAGGCCAGAGGTCACAACAAATATGTGGGACAAAAACCAACACTCCCCCATGACCCAAAGCCGACGCACAACAACATGAACTCACAGGCACAAAATGTTAGCTCTAGTGGATGTTGAGGAACCCTCAAGGATGCCTAGCTCTCACTGGTTCACGCTACCAGTGTTTGGGACAGCCAATGGACACCAATGGTGAAGAGTGTGGAGCACAAGGATCACGGATGTGTGTGGGCAGAACTCGTCGCATTCAATAGATCTGAATCGAAACACGTTTTTTTTTTCTTAGCATAGTGAGATTACATGAGATCCTTATAGCCTGTGATCTAAGCTTTCCAACGCATCCAAGCACGTCCAAAACGGAGCAGTAGAGCCCCTGCTACGGCCGTCGCAGTAACCCTTGGTGGAGCTGTCCACCTGGCCTTGCATTGTAGGCAACGGGAGGCGCTTCGACGATGACCTGTCGAAGTGCCTTTCCTCGCCCACAAGTCAAGGAGAAGTTTATCCTGGTCAAGGAGGTCCTTATGGTTACCTCATTCATGCCCCTGGTGCATGTGGAGGCCATTAGGAACGAACTCGGATCCCTGGCGGTGGAATATCCCGCCACCCATGGCAGGTACCAGATTCCACCTGTCCAACACCCAATATTCGGGCTAGGCTAACTTTCTGAATACTCACTCAAATCGAGCAGTTCAAAGCTCGATCCTGCATGGAAAAATCCAAGAAATCCAAATCTAAATTCATATTAGGTGTTTGACCACTCCTTAATGGTCGAACCAGGGAGTACGATCAACGGCACTCATGGCAAGGGGCACACCGTGTCAACAATCTCCCCCTTGCACCGCAGCCTTGATGCCCTGTCCTTGGAACCTGTAGCATTTTTTAAACCTCACAGTGCAGTCCAAGCTCCATGCAGCTCGCATTGTGCCTGTCCTTGGGCTGTGCCTTGGTCATGGCATCGGCGAGCATGCGCTTAGTGCCACAATGCACAATAGCTGCACCCCCCTTTGCTACCAAGTCCCGCGCGTAGTGATGCCGGATCTCGATGTGCTTGGTCCTCCTGTGCAGCACCGGGTTCTGGGTCAGGCTGATGGCACTCATGTTGTCAACATTGAGCACCGTCGGCTTCCTTTGCGGCACGCCGATCTCCTTCAACAGCCGACGTAGCCACACCGCCTCCTTTGCGGCTTCCGCGAGCGCGATGTACTCCGCTTCGGTGCTGGACAGTGTAACATAATCTTACTTCCTGCTTGCCCATGAAACTGCTGCACCACCAAGCACAAACACATACCCTTACGTTGATTTTCTGTCATCCACATCACCAGCCCAGTTGGCATCGGAGTAGCCGACCAACTCAAGGAGTCGTCACGCGCTCCCCCTCCAAACACGAGTCGCGACTGTTTTGTCGCCTTGAGATAGCGGAGGATCCGCTTCACCACTTGCCCATGCAGCGGCCCGGGGTCAGCGACATAGCGGCTCACTTGGCCCTCCGCGAAGGCCAGGTCGGGCCGCGCCGCCACCATGGCGTACAGGATGCTCCCCACTGCGGACTGGTATGGCACACCTGCCATCTCCTCCTTCTCCTCATCTGTGCTCTGCCCCATGGTCGAGCTTAGCTCACATGTGGTGGTCATGGGTGTGCTGATGGGGTTGCACTCCTCCATGTTGTAGAAGCGGAGCACCTCTTGTATTCGAAAAAGGACAACCGTCCGATCATCTTGATCTACTGCTGTCCTGGGCTCGGAACATCATCAACAAAGAGCAAAACAAGAGGGCCGAGAGTGAGATCGTCATCACCCTCTCGACCCTCATTTGGCAGGGCATGGTATGGCTGTGGGCAGGCCTCTTTAGGCGTCCCACTGATCCATCCATCTGCGGTCCTACTTCCTCTAGCCATCCCATTGGAGCTCCGGAGAGCTGACAACGTGTTACTACCGGCAGCTGGATGTAACGACAAGATTTGGACCAACAGGATGTGTGGTCCGGGAAACGAGGTGAGAGTGTGAGCGTGAGCTCCTCTCGACTTCAAGGCTACTGACGTGGCATGGACCAAGGAACCGCTGAAGTTATTCCTCTTTCTAAAAGTGGATCCTGTGGTCAGGCATCCTGCGAGGGCGTTTTGGATTGATCAGCACCGTTGGTATCAAGAGATATGGTCGAACAATCAGCGTGAGCCAGAAGCCCGAGCCAGATCGATGGTCATAAAGAAGCTACCGCAGATCCGGACGATCTCGTCCGTGGATCGCACCGAGGGCGCTGGGCATCCGCCAACCTCGGTCTGCCGATGTTCGGAGATCATCGAGCGGTGTCCGGAAGATCTTGTGAAGACACAAGGAGACCGGACTGAGTCAACACTTTTTTGCTTTTAGCTAGTGTAGACAGATAAGTAGCTGTAGGTTTGTATTTCCACTTAGTTCGTCTGTGTGTAACCATTTTGAGCAAGCTTGGTACCGTTGGAAAGCTTGTGAGATGAGTCATGTATCTGTGCCTTCAGTTCATACTCTTGAATCGCACAGTCAGGGGCATTGCCAAGGCAAGAATGCCTGTGTGTGTTTAAGTGATTATTCTTAAGTGTGAAGTCATCACCAACGAATTCAGCACAGTACCAGAAAGTGGAACCATCAGAGCACCTCATCTGAAGACTCCTAAAGATTCTGCTTATGTAAAATCCAACATTTGGTATCAGAGCAGGTGGCATCTTCAGATCTACGCAACCATGGCGGCAACAATCAACAATGGAGATCATTTCAAAGTGGCGCCGTTCGACGGCGATGACTACCATACCTTCGCTTTCAACATTGAGATGATATCCCTGAACAAGGGACTATGGGGTGTCGTCTGCGATCCACCTACTGACACATTACCTGCAGGAGCGTCACCTGAAGAACAAGTCAGCTGGAAACGGCGCTGTGATCAGGCCTTCTCAATCCTGGCGCTGAATCTAACTGAGCGACTCAAGTTCATCATCAGAGAAAACAATCCAACCAACTGTCCAAGGAAAGCCTGGAAGGCCCTGAAGAGTCGCTATGAAAGGACAAGCGATGTTGAGTTGGGAAGTCTACTGACAGAGTTTCATACTCAGCAAATGGAAGAGGGAACACGCCTGGAAGACCATGTATCCCACCTCAAACATCTGGCCAGTCGTATTTCATCGATGGTAGAAGTCATTTCTGAAAGAGTTATGGTATTAACACTTTTTCGTGGACTACCTGCCAGATTCAAAGATACCATCAACCGACTTCAGACTTTCCAGAAACAGGGAAAGACCTTTGATGCCCAACTCGCAGAGCTCCGGAAAACACTACAGCAAGCTATCGGAGCACAAGGAAGAGCTGCAGGTGGGGCACCTGGTGCCGCCGCTGAAGCAGCACCAGCAGCAGCGCCACCTGGAAGTCAACCATATTCTCTAACTCTGGAGAAGGCTGTCGAAGAACTCATGATGGTTGAAGAACAGTATGTCAAAGACAACGGAGGTGAAACCGGCCTTGTGACCAAATACCAAGGACAAAGGACAAAGAAATTTGGAGCTTATGGGAACGGCAGCCANGAAGCCAACCATATTCTCTAACTCTGGAGAAGGCTGTCGAAGAACTCATGATAGTTGAAGAACAGTATGTCAAAGACAACGGAGGTGAAACCGGCCTTGTGACCAAATACCAAGGACAAAGGACAAAGAAATTTGGAGCTTATGGGAACGGCAGCCAAGGATCCCTTACTCATTTTAACAACAGAGATCAACCAATCCCGCATTCACCAAGGGGCTTTGTTCCACCGACTGATCGAGTGTGCTGGACATGCAAGCAGAAGGGACACATTGCCGTGGACTGCCCCAAACGACGTCCACACTTCACTCGCCACTATGGAGCTCACCGACCCCATCAAGCAATGCTGACCACCTACATGTCCACTGTGTCTGCTTTCCTTACAGGGTCTACCAAAGCACAGGAGTCATCAGATGAAGAAGACAATTTTCAACTGAATCTTCTATCTGAAGGACCAGTCTTACCTGACAAAGACATGTCAGCCTCGCAGCCAGAACATCAAATCTATGGCTCAACAACAGAAGAGACAGCACATCACACCCTGGCAGAAGAAGAATTTGTGACCGAAGAGTTGGCTATGTGCTCCATCGACAGCGCTCTTCTTCTGGCCGCCGGAATTCTGGCATGGATCATGGACTCTGGTTGCACGAAGCACATGACCTGCAAAAATGACTGGTTCATCAACTTCAAACGTTTTCTGACACCACGAGAAGTTTGCCTTGGTGATGGAAGGACTATCCCTGCTTATGGGCAAGGAACAGTCAAAGTCGGCATCAAGTGCAACGGAAAGCCAGCCATAAGAACTTTTGAGGATGTACTCTACGTGCCAGACCTTGCAGCAAATCTCCTCTCAGTGAAAAAGCTCAACGACAAGGGCTTCAAAGTTGTATTTGACACTGATAAAAACTGCAAGGTGTACAACCAGACATCCCAACTGGCAGCAGTGGCCACTCGCATGGGCAATCTGACCGTTCTTGACACCACCGAACCCTCAAGACCTCCAGAAACACAAGAAATGGCGTTTGTGGCTTCTTCATCTACTACAGCCAAAACAACATCGACGTCCACCACGACAGAACTCTGGCACAAGCGGCTGGCACATGTCAGTTATCCTACTCTAACCAAAATGGCTGCAGATTCAGTTGCCCACGACCTACCAGACAGTCTGCTGCAAGACCGAGAAGCACCTATGTGTGACGGCTGTATCATCGGCAAATAACACAGAGCATCTTTTCATTCACTACCATCACATGGAACCCACGAGTGTCTGGAACTCGTGCATATGGATCTCTGCTACATCAAGGAAGGATCTCTCTCCAACAAGCACTACTTTCTTGTCATCTTGGATGACTACTCGCATATGGTCTGGACCCGGATTCTTCGCTTCAAGTCTGACGCTATTGAAGAGATCAAAACCTGGGTTCGACAGGTTGANCTTCTACGATGAAAGAGGTATTCAACACCAAACTACAGTGCCATATACTCCACAACAGAATGGCAAAGCAGAGAGGATGAATCAGACCCTTCTCGAAAGAGTCCGGACTATGCTTCATACAGCCGGCCTCTCATCTGCGTTCTGGGCTGAAGCTCTTCATACTACAGCCTACATCACGAATCGCCTTCCCACAACTAAGCTGCCTGCAGGTGCATCCACACCCTATGAAGCATGGACTGGGAACAAGCCATATCTGGGACACATTCGTATCTTCGGGTGCACAGCGCATGCCTGGGTGCGCCCAGAAGAACGCTCCAAGTTGGACCCACGATCCAAAGTCTGCATTCTTCTTGGGTACGAGACAAGGGACGTCTATCGCCTCTGGGATCCAGAGTCCAAATGCGTGATTTGGAGCAGGCAGCCTATCTTTGACGGAAGTTTCTTCAACCGAGCACGAGATACAACACCACCAACAGTCACGCCTATCGTCTACATTGAAACAACACCACCACCTCTGCAGAAGTTCTCCGTCGACCCAACCCCTGACGACCATGCTGGTGTCCTCCCTCCTGTGGTTCCAGAAGAACATCGTCATGCTCCCACTGCCTCACAGCAGGATGCCTCAAGCACCTCTTCACAATCTGGACTCCGGCGGTCAGCCAGACTCACCAGACCGCCGTCATTCCTTCAGCTTGGTTTTCTGTCCACAACCGACATTTCCGCAGACGACGACCTCGACCATACAGCACTACTCACACAAGTGGTGGATCCCACCAGCTCCAAAGATGCCATGCATCGCCCAGATGCAGACCAATGGCGTCAAGCAGCTCAAGAGGAGCTCTCTCAGCTTCAAAAACAGCATACATGGGACTTAGTTCCTCGACCACCCAACACACCCATCGTCACATGTAAGTGGGTGTTCAAGACCAAGCTGACCAGTGCAGGTACACCTGATNAAAGCACGCCTTGTTGCACGGGGATTCAGCCAAGTTCTCGGAGTGAACTACCAAGACACTTTTGCACCGGTGGCCAAGTACTCATCCATCAGGGTGATCCTCTCTCTGGCCGCTAGCAACAAATGGCATCTCCACCAAATGGATGTCAAAAGCGCCTTCCTCAACGGTGATCTCAAAGAAGTTATCTACATGACTCAACCAGAAGGCTTCGTCTCCCCAGAGCATCCCGATCATGTCTGCAAGCTCAACAAATCCCTTTATGGACTAAAGAAAGCTCCACGACAGTGGAACCTGAAGATCCACGAATTTTTCTTGGTCCAAGGGCTCCAACGCCTGCACTCTGACCACTCTGTGTACTTCCACGGAGGATCTAACTTGCTCGGTGTCATTCTCTACGTGGATGATCTAATCTTGTTTGGACCGTCCCTCTCTATTCTGGATACTCTCAAACAGCAGCTCTCTCGCCGACTTGAGATGACAGACATGGGACCTCTCACATACTATCTCGGGATTCAGATCACTCATGAAGTCCTGCGCGGTCACGTAACACTAACCCAGGCTACCTATGCACAACGTGTGGCTGACAAGTTCGGGCTTGGTGCATCTAACCCCCAAGTCACTCCACTCTCCAAGGACCATGGCCTCACCAAACCAGTCACGGCAGCCACACCATTGGCCTCCTTGGAAGATGCCGCCGCTTTTCCGCGCATGGTGGGCTCCCTGATGTACGCTTCTGTGGCTACCAGACCTGACCTCTCTTTTCCTGTCGGTCTCCTCAGCCAAGGCTGTCAGCGCCCCACCGCCGCTCACATCGTGGCTGCCAAGCGTAGTATTCGCTATCTTCGTGGGTCTGCTTCTCTGGCTATCCATTACGCCTCTGGTAACAACGTTCTCCAGGGCTTCTGCGACGCTGATCTCTCTGGTGATCACACCACCAGTCGCTCCACCTCTGGGTACGTCTTTCTTCTCAACGGTGGCCCCGTCAGCTGGCGCAGTAAGAAGCAGTCTGTGGTCTCTCTCTCCTCCACTGAAGCTGAATACATTGCTGAGAGCGAATGCACACGGGAGGCGGTTTGGCTTCGCATGCTTCTGAGCGAGCTTGGATTTGACCAACTCGAGCCTACGCCCATCCACTGTGACAATGAGGGGGCTATCACCCTTTCCGAGGATCCTGTTCTTCATGACCGCACCAAGTACGTCCGTCGGCAGTACCACTACATTCGCAACGCTGTTGCCGAAGGCGAAGTCGTCATGCACTATCTTCCCACTGCCGACCAAACTGCTGACATCTTCACCAAAGACCTCTCTGCTGACCGCCACACTCATCTCTGTGCCCGCATGGGCCTTCTCCCCTCGTCCTGCCTTCTCTTGTCTTCCTTCTTCTCGGTTCTTCCCCGCTGCTGCCTCTTTCCTGGCTTTCTCTTTCCGTCCCCCCCGGATGAGGCGTTGGGACGGACGGAGAATGTCCTTGGTGGAACCGTCGTCGCTTCCCGCTTCCGTGCCCCCCACATGAGGCGTTGGCACAGACGCGTGTGGCGTCCGACCGTTTTCTCCACCTCCTCTTGCTTCTGCCTGCTGCTGCTCTCTCTCACTCCCTGCGCTTTGCCTTCCTCTCGCGCCTCGGTCCTCGCATAACGCCAACACCGTCCCCTCCTGTTCTGCTTCCCTACTGGACCCATGCCGCTTCAAACTGCAATTTCTCTTTGTCTATATTTTGTTTGTTCGCTCTCTTCTGTCAGACCCCGATGGGTGGGCTGCCCCCTGTTCAGCTCACCCTGCGGGCTGGATGCGCGGGAGGCAGGGCCCACTCCCCCAAGTCCTGGCAGGATGTGCTGTTGGGACCGGTCTATCTCTCAGCCGTCGGGGCAGTGCCCGGGCTAAGAAGTTCTCACCGGTCCACTGTACACCCTGCGTCTTGCTGCTCCGGACTTTCCTTCTTTTTCTCTCTCTGCGAGGCTCGGTTGGCCCGGGGGAGGGAGGGGGAATTCTTTTGCCGTGCATTCCCGTGCCTTGCCCTGCACTTTTTCTGTTACCCCCGTCCTCCCGGCTCTGTTCTCGCGGGGGGGCTTCTTTTCTTTTTCCACTTGTCGGCTCCAACTTCATCAGCGCTGGATCGACAAGGGGGGAATGTTGGAAAAAGGACAACCGTCCGATCATCTTGATCTACTGCTCTCCTGGGCTCGGCACATCATCAACAAAGAGCAAAACAAGAGGGCCGAGAGTGAGATCGTCATCACCCTCTCGACCCTCCTTTGGAGGGGCATGGTATGGCTGTGGGCAGGCCTCTTTAGGCGTCCCACTGCTCCATCCATCTGCAGCCCTACTTCCTCTAGCCATCCCATTGGAGCTCCGGAGAGCTGACGACGTGTTACTACCGGCAGCTGGATATAACGACAAGTTTTGGACCAACAGGATGTGTGGTCCGGGAAACGAGGTGAGAGTGTGAGCGTGAGCTCCTCTCGACTTCGAGGCTGCTGACGTGGCATGGACCAAGGAACCGCTGAAGTTATTCCTCTTTCTAAAAGTGGATCCTGTGGTCAGGCATCCTGCGAGGGCGTTTTGGATTGATCAGCACCGTTAGTATCAAGAGATACGGTCAAACTATCAGCATGAGCCAGAAGCCCGAGCCAGATCGATGGTCATAAAGAAGCTACCGCAGATCCGGACGATCTCGTCCGTGGATCGCACCGAGGGCGCTGGGCATCCACCAACCTCGGTCTGCTGATGTTCGGAGATCATCGAGCGGTGTCCGGAAGATCGTGTGAAGACACCAGGAGACCGGACTGAGTCAACACTTTTTTGCTTTTAGCTAGTGTAGACAGATAAGTAGCTGTAGGTTTGCATTTCCACTTACTTTGTCTGTGTGTAACCATTTCAAGCAAGCTTGGTACCGTTGGAAAGCTTGTGAGACGAGTCGTGTATCTGTGCCTTCAGTTCATACTCTTGAATCGCACAGTCAGGGGCATTGCCAAGGCAAGAATGCCTGTGTGTGTTTAAGTGATTATTCTTAACTGTGAAGTCATCACCAACGAATTTAGCACAGTACCAGAAAGTGGAACCATCAGAGTACCTCATCTGAAGATTCCTAAAGATTCTGCTTATGTAAAATCCAACATCTTGCACGTACTTTGCCTACCCCATCTCCAGCGTACGTGCTTTGCGGTCCCTCTTGATGGCGACGCCTAGGTAGTACTCGAGCTCGCCCATGTCGGGCATTTTGAACAGACCGTCCAACTGCCGCTTCAGGTTCACCAACTCCTCCATGTCCGATGATACGAGGATGAGGTCATTCACCTAGAGGACCATGATCTGGTGCAACCCCGGCTGCTTTTGCACGTACACGCTGTGATCCGCCTCGCAGCGCTTGAAGCCAAGCTCGGCCATGAAGCCGTCCATTTTCAGGTACCACATGAGTGGCGCTTGCTTCAGCCCGTAGAGCACCTTGCGAAGCCGGCACACCTTCCCCGGCGNTGTATCTGTGCCTTCAGTTCATACTCTTGAATCGCACAGTCAGGGGCATTGCCAAGGCAAGAATGCCTGTGTGTGTTTAAGTGATTATTCTTAACTGTGAAGTCATCACCAACGAATTCAGCACAGTACCAGAAAGTGGAACCATCAGAGTACCTCATCTGAAGATTCCTAAAGATTCTGCTTATGTAAAATCCAACATCTTGCACGTACTTTGCCTACCCCATCTCCAGCGTGCGTGCTTTGCGGTCCCTCTTGATGGCGACACCGAGGTAGTACTCGAGCTCGCCCATGTCGGGCATTTTGAAGAGACCGCCCAACTGCCGCTTCAGGTTCACCAACTCCTCCATGTCCGATGATACGAGGATGAGGTCATTCACCTAGAGGACCATGATCTGGTGCAACCCCGGCTGCTTTTGCACGTACACGCTGTGATCCGCCTCGCAGCGCTTGAAGCCAAGCTCGGCCATGAAGCCGTCCATTTTCAGGTACCACATGAGTGGCGCTTGCTTCAGCCCGTAGAGCACCTTGCGAAGCCGGCACACCTTCCCCGGCGCGTCCACCCCTTCCGGCACCTCCATGTAGACCTCCTTGTCCAGGTCGCCGATGAGGAATGCGGTTTTTACATCCATTTGGTGGACTTCGTAGTCGCGCGCTGCTGCCACCGAGAGGATGGAGCGGATGGAGGCGAACTTCGCCACCGGTGCGAAGGTTTCATCGTAGTGTTCTCCTTTCCGTTGGGCGTACCCCTTCGCCACCAGCCGGGCCTTGTACCGCTCCACCTTCCCCTCCTTGGTGAGCTTCTTCTTGAAGATCCACTTGGAGCCGATGATTTTTGCGCCCTCCGGTCTGTCAATCAGCTACCAAGTGCCTTTCTCTTTGTGGGAGGTGAGCACAGATTTAATGGCTCCCTCCCACTCAGCCCCATCCTTCTGCTGCAACGCCTCCTTCACGGTCTTGGACTCCTCTTGCACAAAGAACGCTCAAGCACAGCCAGTCCAGGTGCCTTGTGCGGCATCGTACCGTTTTGCCGTCCTCCTTGCACGTCCGATTCTCCGGGGTTGCTGCTGTTGAGGCTGCTGCTGCTGCTGCTGCGCTCTCGTGGCGCCACTCGCACCGCTGGCCTGCTCCCCCTCTCTCGGGGACCGTGGAGATGCGGGCTCACTCCCCGCCTCCTCGTTCAGCTCCACTGCTGCCGGCGCTTCTGACTCATCGTCCGACTCGGCTGAATGCAAATCAGCCGCTCCAACATCGCCCGGATGGTTCTCGCCGGCTGGAGCCGATGGGACGTCACCCTCTTTTGCCTCCTCCGATGTCTCCCCCTCGAGGAGTGGCAGCCACTCCCCGCGCTTGGAGAGACCCGCGTCCTTGTCCGTCCAACGGCTGTCCTCGTCAAACGTGACGTCGTGACTCTTCATGATCTGCTGCCTCCGCGGGTCAAAGAGCCGGTACGCCTTGCTCCCGCTCTCGTACCCGACGAAGATGCACCGGCGAGTCTGCGGGTCCAGCTTGCCCCGCCCCTCCCGTGCCTGCACAGCAACATGTGCAACACAACCAAAAGTGCGGAGGTGTGCCACAGGTGGCTTCCTCCCGCTTCATACTTCTTGTAGCGTCTTCCACACCTTGGACTCCGCGTCCTTTAGCGTCTTTGTCGGCGTCATGTTCATGATGTACGCCACTGTCCGTGCTGCCTCGCCCCAGTACCATTGCGCGAGGCTGGCATCGCTCAACATGGACCCGACCATGTTGAGGATGGTGCGGTTCGCCCTCTCGGCGACGCCATTTTGCTGCGGAGAGTGTGGCATAGTTTTCTGCCATGCGATCCCCTTGCTCTTCATCCATGCCAAGCAGTCCTCGTACTCGCCACCGTTGTCACTCCGGAACGCCTTCACCTTCAACTCCATTTGCCGCTCCACAGCCGCCACGAATTCCTGCATGCACAACAAGACATTGCTCTTCCTCTTGATGATGTAGAGGTAGAGCTTGCGGCTGTGGTCGTTGATAAAGGTGACGAAGTAGCCCGCCCCACCAATGGAGGGATCGAACGGTCCACACACATCCGTGTGCACCACCTCCAACTTCACCGATGCCCGCGTCCCTTTGCCATCAAATGGCTGCCATGTCGCCTTGCCCACCACGCATGGCTCGCACACGGCATTCTTGGCTACATCCAGGCCCTTGACCTCAAGACCCCGCACCACTTCCTTCTTTGCCATGTCCCTCACAGTCGAGGGAGCAATGTGACATAGGCGGCGGTGCCATAGGTCCAGATTTCCTTCATCCTTTGTCACGAGGTTGACGGCGTCAGTCCTCACTGCATCGGCAAGAACCTTGGTACGAAGAAGGTATAGGTCCTCCTCCCTCTTGCCACATGCAATCACCTCGCCATCCCCCTCCTTCCGGATGATGGCCTCCTTCTTGTTGAAGAGTACCTTGAGCCCCTTGTCGGTAAGGCGGCTCACTGACAGCAGATTTGCCCCAAAGTTGGGTATGTGAAGCACGTCGTAAATGGTGCACGGAATGACTTTCCCGTTCACTACGGACTCGATGCGAACATTGCCTTCGCCCGTGGCCAACTCTGTTTTGCCATTGGCCACTGTCATGCGCCGCTCGGTGGCGCTATAGGTGACGAATGCCGCCTGGTTGCATTGTGTGTGGCGGCCTGATCCGGAGTCGATCACCGTGACTTCCGGATCTGTCAAGTCGGTAGATTACCTGGCCATCATGGCTTGGGTGTCCTTCGTCCCGCCCTTCCTGGGCTAGTCCGACTTCTTGTCGGGGCAATCGCGTGTGTAGTGGCCCTGTTTAACACAATTGTAGCACTCCCCCTTGATGTCACCTTTCTTGGTGCCCTACTTGGCACCCTTCCCCTTCTTGCCTCCCCCTCCACCTTGAGGGCGGATGACATAGGCGGAACTTGATGTTGCCCCGCTCTCTCTTCCACCACGCCGCATCCATTCGTTGCGGACGTACTCAGCCACCTTCGGGTACTTCAGCTCATCGGTGGACCAGCCGCCTATGGCGGTGATCATGGGACTCCAACTGTCCGGTAAGGTCAGAAGGAGGATCATAGCTTGCAGCTGAGGGTCGACCTTCCATCCGGTGGCTACGCACTCGGCAGTAAGGGACTCAATCTGCTGCAAGATCTCCATGATGTCGTCGCCTTTGTTGGCTCGGAGGGTGACGAACCTCTTGAAGACAAAGAGCTGGTTAGCGAGGTTGGTGGACTGGTAGATGGTGCAAAGTTTCTTCCAGGCCTCCGCGGCCTCCGTGCATCCTTGAATCAGGCCACGCTGCGGCGGAGCTAGCGCTAACACCGACAACGCAAGCGCCTTCTTGTTGCACTTCTTGTACTTGTCCACTTCCTCCGGCGTCGCGGTATCCGAAGATGCGGTCTCTTCACCGTTGACCAGCTCAAGTAGGCCCTTGTCATCGAGGTAGACCTCAAACTGCCACCTCTACAAGGGGAAGCCGTTTCCATCGAGCTTGGAGACGGCACCGATGATCTCTTGCTCGTCGTTTCCATGGCGCGCGGCGGTAGCGTGAAACTTGAAGAGCTAGGGTCCTTCTGGGCACGTGAGCCCATAACCTTTTGTTGGCTCTAGTGGGTGTGGAGGCACCCTCAAGGATACCTAGCTCTCACTGGTTCACGCTACCAGTGTTTGGGGTAGCCAATGGACACCAATGGTGAAGAGTGTGGAGCACAAGGATCACGGACGTGAGTGGGCAGAACTCGTTGCATTCAGTAGATCTGAATGGAAACACGTTTTTGTTCGTTAGCATAGTGTTATTACATCAGATCCTTATAGCCTGTGATCTAAGCTTTCCAACGCATCCAAGCACGCCCAAAATGGAGCAGTAGAGCCCCTGCTACGGCCGTCGAAGTAACCCTTGGTGGAGCCGCCCACCTGGCCTTGCACTGTAGGCAACGGGAGGCGCTTCGACAATGACCTGTCGAAGAGCCTTTCCTCGCCCACAAGTCAAGGAGAAGTTCATCCTGGTCAAGGAGGTCCTTATGGTTACCTCATTCATGCCCCTGGTGCATTTGGAGGCCATTAGGAACGAACTCGGATCCCTGGCAGTGGAATATCCCGCCACCCATGGCGGGTACCAGATTCCACCTGCCCAACACCCGATTTTGGGTTAGGCTAACTTTCTGAATACTCACTCANAGAGCCCCTGCTACGGCCGTCGAAGTAACCCTTGGTGGAGCCGCCCACCTGGCCTTGCACTCTAGGCAACGGGAGGCGCTTCGACAATGACCTGTCGAAGAGCCTTTCCTCGCCCACAAGTCAAGGAGAAGTTCATCCTGGTCAAGGAGGTCCTTATGGTTACCTCATTCATGCCCCTGGTGCATTTGGAGGCCATTAGGAACGAACTCGGATCCCTGGCAGTGGAATATCCCGCCACCCATGGCGGGTACCAGATTCCACCTGCCCAACACCCGATTTTGGGTTAGGCTAACTTTCTGAATACTCACTCAAATCGAGCGATTCAAAGCTCGATCCTGCATGGAGAAATCCAAGAAATCCAAATATAAAGTCAGACTAGGTGTTCGACCACTCCTCAGTCGTCGAACCATGGAGTACGATCAAGGCACTCATGGCAAGGGGCACACCATGTCAACACGAACATGTGTCATAAGGAATAAAACAAGACAGTACACCCATTGGGAACAATCAGTCACCCAGGATCACCACGTGGACACAACAGCCCAACAGCATGTACAACTACCTTGAAGGCGTTACTACTGAGTGCCTTCGTCAGGAAATCAGCTCGCTGCTGTCATGTATCGACCCAGATGACACGGACATCTCCTGCAACAATACGCTCACGCACAAAATGATGCTCAACATTGATGTTCTTCGTGCGTATGGGATGCATGCCATCATCTTCAGCAATTGCCTTGGTGCTTTTCTTGTCACAGCGCAACGTCATAAAGCGGATCGGGACGCGCAGTTGTTGCAACAAGTGACACAGACATACACTCTCGCAAGTGCCTGTACTAGAGCAACATACTCAGCCTCACTGGAGATGCGTGCCATGCAGTCCTGCTTACCGCTCTTCCCCAACACAGCAGTTCCTCCAACGAGAAAGACATAACCAGCACGATTGCGCGCATCACCTTCATGCGCCCAGTTGCTGTCAGTATGTCCATCCACGATGAGTGATGGCTGTGCACAATAGCACACACCGGTGCGAGCAGTGGAGAGGGCATATCTGATAACACGTTTTGCGGCCTCCATGTGTCGGGCTTGAGGAGCCTGGGAGAGCTGGGCCAGGAAGTTCACTGAGAATGCTACATCTGCCCTGGTCGTGGTCACCAGGTACATCAGTGACCCAATGACACGAAGATAGTCCGTCACATCGACTGTCCCCCCCAGCTTAGAAACATCTTTAGCAGCCTCTGACCCGTTGGGGCCATGGGCGTAGACGTAGTGGGTGTGGACTCCAGCAGTGAGGCGAAGCAATCCCCATGCAACGGACGTATGCAGCCTGGTGAACATGGAGTGTCCGACGAGAATGATTGCGCTCAAGCTCCATGCCCAATGAGTTGCGTGCAGGTCCCAAGTATTTCATTTTATACGTAGATTGCAAAAGCGTCTTTACCGCCTTGACAGTAGTGTGACTAGGCAAAGCTATCAACAGGTCATCCACGTAGACGAGAACAGCAGCAAACAGGACGGAGGGCAGACTGAAAAATAGTGCAGGATCCATCATACTGCGTCCCTAACCGCCTTTCTCAAGAGTGGACGTGATCTCTTGGTTCCAACACCAATCCGACTGTCTCAGGCCATAGAGAGCCTTCCGCAGCCGCCAGAATCGATCACTACCGTCAGAAAAGCCAGGAGGCTCGACCATGAAGATCTCCTCATGCAACTACCCGTGGAGGAACGCATCGTTCACATCCATCTGCTCCAACTCCTAGTAGTGATAAGCAACGAGACTCAACAGTGCTCTCGCGGTGGCATACCGCCCTACTGGTGCAAACGTCTCGTCAAAGTCAACGCCGAGGACATGGGAGAATCCCTTTGCCGTGAGTCGTGCCTTGTATTTGTCGATTGCACCATTGGGCTTGTACTTGCGCCAAAAGTCCCAACGAGCCTCGATGGCTTTGCGTCCAGGCAGTACATCGACAAGCTCATAGACGGCATGCTCATCAAGGGCGTTGAGCTCGTCACACATGGCAGCCTCCCACTACTGGGCGTTAGTGGCCGTACGGGCTTGACGCACCATGGCCAGCTCAGGCGGCAATGCTACTCAAGACAGCAACTTCCAAGGCCCGCTCATGCTCTGAGGCAAGGAGCGTATAGCCGAGGGCGGAACTGGGATGGACGATCCCAGTAGCCAGGCCTAGTGCGTCCATGCCGGTGGGAAGTGCAGGCGAGGGGGCAAGCTGCAATGGAGGAGGGCGTGCCAAGGTCATGGAGGTGCTAGAGCGGTTTGGGAGGGTACGAAGACGCCCATCCCGGATGAAGGGAGAGATAGGAGCAGATTCCGTGGGGACGTACGGCAGTGGGTCAGACACCCGGATGGGAGAGGCTGCCGGTGAGGGGACAGTGGGAGGTGTGACCGGGCTGGACGGGACAGTGGGAGATGAGCCAGACTGGGCAGAGCCGGTGACCGGAGAGGATGGTACGTCAGAGGAGCTGGACGAGACGTTAGAGGACGAGGACGCTGAGAAAGTAGGGACAGGTCCGGACGACGAGGACTGAGACGAGGGTGAGAGCTGCGGTGTGGCAACAGGGACTGCCGGACCGTCAAGACTGACTTCCCCCCCTCTGCCAAGGGAGAGGGAGGAGGGAGGAGTCGGGAGACAGGGGACGGAGGTCCCGGAGGAAGACCAACTAAAAGAAAAGAGCGTCGCGAGACTCAATGACACGCTGGCGGACGGGGTCCTAGAACCGCCACGCTTTGGACTGCGCAGAGACCACAAGAAAGGGGCACGGTCGACCGCGAGGGAACAGCTTCCCGTCACGCAGGTCCTCAAGCCAAACAGAAGCAATACAACCCCAGACTCTAACCAGGCAAAGATCGGATTTTTGACCATGCCAACGCTAAAAGGGGGTGACGGTGCGGGGCATGGGGACGTGGGGAACACGGTTCGACACCCACGTCATGTAGCACATCGCCTCGAACGCAAAGAGCGGAGGCAGACCGGATTCAGACAGAAGCGTGCGAACACCGTCGGCAAGCGTCCCAACGCTTAGAGATAGCATTTTGTTGGGGTGTGTAGGGAGCGGAAGTCTCCAGACACACCCCACGAGACTCGAGGATGCGGGCGGTGGTACGGAGGAATTCACCACCACGATCGCTGTGGAAGACACGCAACGACTGTTGACAGGCACGCTCAGCCTGAACAAGCCACGAATCAATGACGGAACAAACATCGCTCTTTTTTCGAAGAGCGAAGACCCAAAGAAAGCAAGAAAAGTCATCGGTAAGGCACAAGACATAACGACCAACATCACCAAGGAGGTCATGAAGTAGGGGCCCCATGACGTCAGCATGATCACGATCAAGGGGATGTGAGGAGTGAGATTCAGAAGGAGAGAAAGGAGAGCGATTCATTTTCCCTTGCATGCATTCAAGACAATGAGCGGGGCAAGGGGCAGGGAAGGTAGAGGGCGAGAGGACAAGAGCAGGCTGGAGGCGAAGCATGCTGTGAATGACATCTGTGTGGACATGACCAAGGTGGCGATGCAAGGGATGGAAGAGGTCAGGAGCAAGAGAGGGTGCAACGTGAGCAAGAGCAACACCGACAGGAGGAGCAGAGGCGACGTGCAAGGGAACACGATAGAGTCTTCCACACTTCAAGCCACGGAGAACAGCACACCGAGAGGAACGAAGACGGACAGTGCCCACACCACGACTAGCAGTGAAGTCAATACCTTGATAATCCAGGGACGGCAGGCTTAATTCCAGTCAACGCATGTACAAAATATCAGGCAAATACACGGCACCACTGGGTGCAACAAAGCGCACGATGCCCACACCCTGAACCGGCAGCAACTAACCAGACCCAGTACGAACAAAGCGGTCAGAACCGACTGGACCCAAGGAAACAAACGATGAACGCACGGACGTCATGTGGTGGGTCGCACCGGAGTCAAGGACCCAGAGGCCACTGGACACACGCACGGGGGAGAGGACGCTGGATGTCACAACAATACCAACGTAGGAGGCAGCCGAGGCACAAAGAGGGAGACAACGAGGGAGAAAGTCAGACTGCTAACGCTCAATCCACGGGACAAACGTACACAAGGTACCCAGGATGTGACCGGGAGGATCCCCACGAAGGACACTTCCAGTTTGACACACAAGACCTCTGTCCAGTGGTGCAACACCCTCACCTCCTTGGTCGCGAAGGAGGAGAAGTTGAAGGAGAGACTACTCCAGGTCGTGCTCCCGATCACCACGATCACCAGCAACAGATGTAGGCGGAGCTGGAGTAGACGCACCGGTTGATGGAGGGAACCACGTTGGAGGCGTGTAGGCAGATGACGGGGGACCAGCATATGCAGGGGCACCAGAAGGAGGTGGCCAACCCCAGGGGTAGGGGCTAGGCGGTGGAGGAGAAGGCACAACAGAGGTGGCGTGAGCTTGAGCTGGGAGTGGAGTGAAGACGCGCGATGGAACACTGGAGTCGGAGGGTGCGGGGGAAGAGGAGGAGCCAGAGGTGTGCGCCCAGTGAGCGCGCATTGCCCAGACAAGGTGGAGGTCATCCGGTATGTCCAAAGAGCTGGGCATGTCCAAGGAGAGTGCTCAGACGAACCAAAGTTCCAACACATGACTGCACCTGGAACCCGCAAGGAAGCAGCATCACCCTTGTCCTTGCCCTTACCCTTGCCCTTCCCCTTGCCCTTTCCACGACCCTGGGAAGCGAGGGCAGATTCAAGAGAGGACGAGGAAGAAGCGGTTGAGGCGGAGGAGGAAGATGTAGGAAAGGAGGAGGGCGCAGCAACAGTGGTGAGCGCTGCAACACTGGTGACGAGAAAGCGATGGAGGCACTTGTTCTGTAGACTAGTCCACCAAGCAGCAAGGCGCTCGAACGTAAAGTCACAGAGAGCACCAACCCCAGGCGGCAATCTGGGCGAGACCGGCTGCAAGACAAGGCGCTACAGCTCATCAGCTTTGACGTCACGAAGGAGATAGGACAGCTCAGGATTGAGACCGTTGACCATAGTCAAAACGGAAGAAAGCTGGCCAGGTGCTGTGTCATCAAGCTCACGAAGGAGCTTGAGACCGCGCGTAAAATAGGCATCGGCGGTCTCATCAGCACGCATGAGGAGCATGTTGAACTTGACCGTAAGCGTGCTCTGAGCGGCTTGGCCAGTGATAGTGGAACGACGATGCAGCATGGCGAATGCACCAATGGGATCAGCAAGGTGCTGGGCAGCAGGGTCGGCGTTGAAGGTTCCAACATCATCTATCAGTGATTCAGGGGTAGCGATGATGAGAGCGCGTACAGTGCGGGCGGACTCAGAGGCAGCAAGTACAAAGGGAGAGACAGCCAGAGGGTATTACCCCCACAGTTGTTCCCCCTGAGCCCAGGCACTGAAGCGCACGTCCCAAAAAGAGAAGGAAAGACCAGGAGAGAGGGCAGGTGACTGAGAGAAGAAGTCGTGCTGGTGCGGTGCAGGAGAGGAGAGGGCAGCAGTAGGAGTACCGGAGTGCGCAGCAGCAGAGATGCTAGAGCCAGACTGCGTGGAGGACGCGTTAGAATTGTCGCCAACAGGTGGGACAACAGACGTACCGGGCAAGTGATGCAACACTATAGCCACGACCTCATCTGCGAATGCGACACTGTTTTCCTCTGCGATCTTAAGGCGATCTTCATCTTCCTGCTGAGCCTCGCGAGTGAGGGCCAGCTGATGATGAAGGGACGTAATGACTGACTCGTTGTCACCAGGCATGGTGACGACCGTGGGGCTCTGCTGAACAGATTTCGGCAGAGTTTCTCCAGCCCCAGTGGGCGTGAGGAAAATGGGGTGTCTTGGACGAGTGGAGAGAGAGCTGCAAGACAGCCCACCCCGAGTCACACAATGCAAGCCACCGCAAGAGAGACCATGACAGAGAACAGACACACACTGCAGATAGAAAGGGGCAGGTCAAGATGCCGAGGAGGGAGATGGGTTGTGGAGGAACCCAAGGAGAGGAGGAACAACAGCTCCTGTGGCAGAGGAGAGGACATCAACTGTAGACGTAGCGGGAATCACCAACGTAAGAGCCCCGGTGACGAAGGCTGCTCCTAAGGTGGTGACTTCAACTATGATGGAGATGGGCAATATGACGAGATTGGATGGTGCAGATGAAGCCGATGCAGAGGCGGTGACAGCTGATGTTGTATAGGTACTGATGGAAGATGCATCTGTTGTAGTAGTAGATGCAGCAGATGCAGTTGCGGATGCAATGACAGACGTTACAGCGGAGACATGCATGCCTATGTCTGCAAGTGCATCAGTAATGGGACCAACAACGATGGTTGCCTCGGTATAGGCCTCCGTTGCACGCCCAGCAGATGTAGCACCAGGTGCACGTGCAGCTCTAGCAGCTGCTGCAAAGGTAGCGGCCGCAACTGCAGTTGCGTGTATGACTGTAGACGATGTGCACGTCAGCGTGCTCAGAAAACCAGCTGCGTCCTGTGTAAACGTTGTGGAGAGCTGGGCGATGACGCTCGGCTTCGGAGGCTTGTGCGGATGTGGATTCCCCCAGGGAGAAAAAGGGGGAAGAAGTGCTTACCGGGCGTTGGCGACTCACACGCACAGATGGTGCTGAGGCAGCCTGGGGCGCGCGGTCGCCGCTCATCCCTCTGCGATGACATGGATGGCGATGCCCCGTCCTCCCCTCGTAATACACTCCAAGGTTTAGCGGAATGGGGAAGTCACACTGCGCCAGCGTGTTTGCCGGAGCACCACCGCAACGATCATCGCCCCTGCTGCTGCTGCTGTGACAGCTAAAGCTGTTATTGTGTCCAAGGCCCGGCTGTTTCTGATGTCGCCACTGCTGTTGCTGCTGCAGGTGCTGTTGCTACTACTGCTGCTTCCGTTGCTGCAGTTGCTACTGCTGCTACAACTGATACAGCTAATACTGTAGCCGAGGCAGCAACTATGGAGACTCGGCTCCTTTTGACATTGCTACTGTTGTCACTACGTGTGCAGCTACTGTTGTATTTGCTGCTCATGCTGCTACTGTTGCTTCTGTGGCTGCCGGCTGGTGCTGCGGGCTTGGATGCTGCTGCCGGCTGCTGCCTCTGCTGTTGATGCTGCTGCCACTACTACTGCTGCTGCTGTCACTACTATTGTTGTTGTTGCTGCTGCTACTGCCACGATCCAGTTGTGGCTGAAGCAATGGCTATGCGATCGGGGCTGCTTCAGATGCTGTTGGAGAGGTTACTGCAGCTACTGTTGCTGGTCAAGTTGAGAATGTGCTGCTGTCGTTGCTGCTATGATTGACATAGGGGCCAGCGGGAGGCGTAGAGACGAGCCTGCATGTGCGAGTGGAGACGGACCTGCGTGCGGGCATGGAGACGGGCCTGCCTGCGGGCGTGGAGACGGGCCTGCCTGCGGGCGTGGAGACGGGCCTGCCTGCAGGCATAGAGACGGGACTGCCCGCGGGCGTGGAGACGGGTCTGCCCGCGGGCTTCGAGACAGGCCTGCCCACGGGGAGCCTCTCCACGGGGCTACTGCTGCCCGCTCAGAAGGTGGCAGCGCCGGCTAGGAGAAGTGGTTGGAGCGGGATGCTCCACGTCATGGCTGTTGCCTATGCAAAATGGTAGCAAGGCTGGTGTACACGGGGCCCACGGGTATAGCAAAGCTCGTAGTGGACAGGCTCTCCCTCGGAGGTCAAAGGCGGGCCAGGTTGCACGCTGGCTGCAAGATCGCAACTGCTGCTGGAGAACGGTGGCGGGAGCGGCGGCGGCGGCGGCGAAGAGTCACCTTATAGCCAGGACCGCGCGCTCAAGCGTGAGCGCGGCTCACTCTCTCATCACGCTCTGATACCAGTGGGACATAGAGCTTAGTGTGTGTGGGAGAGTGTGAGACACAGCTACATGGAAGACCAAGAGATGGTTGATGCCATGGATCAGGTTTAGCGTGTGGAGAGAACAAGGAATGAGTAACGTGCTACAGAGGGGTTAGGTGCTAGTGAGCAGTGGACAGTGGGATGACGAGGGGGCGGACGGCGAGCCCAGCCTTGCTCGCACCCATGCCAGGTGAGATCTGAACCCGGATCTCAACCACTCAATAACCTGCACGCATGCAACCTGTCAAACCCGGAAAAAAAAAAACCCGGACATGCCACCCCGTCACACTAGAAATCCTAGTGTCAACGATGAATTAGGTCATGGAGGCACGTGCTAGAGGTCACTCTTACGCAAGCCCTGTGAGTACGGCTCAGGATAGTCTGTATGTGTACAATCACGAGTCGGCACCACACGAGCCGTGACGTCAGCGTCAGTGTCACTCCAGCATCAATCGCCTACGTCAGTGCAGTGAGTGTGCAACGAGGCCTGAGGTCACAACAGATCTGTGGGACACAAACCAACAGCTCGACCCACCAGCAGCTGTCCGACAGCTACCACGACGTCCTAGGTGCTTCCTGGGGTGCTCTGTAGTTTTTCTTCAGTCGCTAGAGTTGTCTTGGTGGACTGGCTCTTCAGCCCGATTTGCATGTTTTGCATTGTGTGTCCGCTGATCAATGCCGGACCTGTATGTGTAATCAGTCGTATCGTCCGACATGATACAGACAGCAGGTTGGGGAAGCAGCGTTATTGATGTAGTGTGTGGGAACCCACGCTCGTTGCTTAAGCTGCCCCCTAAGTCTGTTGCACCAGATTCTAAGTCTGAGAGGTCTGGTCTTGTTACTCAGGAATGTGTGCGCTAGAGTTAGCACCAGACAACACCTCAAAATTGGAAATGACTGATTAGGAAGTGAGAATAAGCAACAATTGGAGACCCCTCCAAGTTCCAGCTCCCCCCCAGCTCTATAGAGCTTGTTACTCAGCTAACCAATTAATCAGAAAATATACCTATTTTCTGGCAGGCCGGCTTTTCTCGATGACCCCTGCCAGATGCCCCACAGCCCAAAACCCGGGCGTCGTCTGTTTTGCCCAAAAGTTGGACCATACCATAATACCGACATAACAAATGTAGTCGTGCGATCAGAATCAGCAACAAAAATAACAGTGAGGAGTTATGGCTGCCCAAACCCAGACAGCGCCTACACTAGTCCTTGGTGACAACAGTGCCACACTAACATGAGACTTGAACCCTAACCAGAGCACGACGCTGCAGACAAAATGGTACAGTCAAATCCAGTACTAGACGCATGTAGACATCATCTGTAGTGGCACTGACTGCCGGCAGCCCGACCGCCGAGGAGGCCTGTCCATGGAACTGAGCACGTCGCCGGAGCGAGGAGGCTCCAGCAAACTGCGTGTAGGCCTCAGCGTACTTCGGCTCCACCGGACGACACTCCAGCAGTGTCCAGTCTCGTCGGTAGACACGTGCACCACGATGTACACAAGCCGGGAGGACACAACAGAGTAGAATGAGAGATGCTTAAAAACCAACACTTCCCCATGACTCACAGGTGCAATGCTCATGGACGGGCAGCGGCACATTCAACAGACAGACTCCGCAAGGGCACGCAGAGACGCAAGCAGGGATAAAGAGTGCAACTCATGGACACACACCGACCGGACTTACAACCTTCTTGAACTAGTGGTGCTTCAGTGCCTTGGTCAAGACGTCAGCCAGCTGTCGTGCTGTCTCAACCCACACAATGCTCACGCTGCTGTCATGCAACAACGAATGCACAAAGTGAAACTCAACATTGATGTTCTTTGTGAGTATGTGATGCATGCCGTCATTGTTGGCAATGATCATGGCACTCTCATTGTCACAATGAAACGTGATGGATGCGACGGATTGACGCAACTCACACAACAGAAAATGCAACCACACGCTCTCACATGCGCCTGAGCCAAGGGCCATGTACTTAGCCTCAGCAATGTTGCGTGCAATGCACCCCTACTTGCCACTGTGCTAGGACAGAGCCGTGCCGCCAATCACAAAGATACAGCCTGTACGGCTCTTATCGTCGGGACTACCGGCCCAGTCACTTTCTGTGTAGCCCACCGTGGCAACAGACGACTATCCGCGGAACATGAGACCTCGCCGTGGAGTCGAGACGACATAGCACTGTACTCGGATCGCGGCCTCGAAGTGGAGGTGATGTGGCTCATGAGAGAAATGAGGCAGGAGGTTGACGGTGAACGCGATGTTTGGGCGCGTCATCGTCGCCAGGAACATCAGTGACCCGATGACTTGCAGATACGTGGTCACGTCAACTGGCTCCCCCACAACGGCTGGGTCAAAAGTCTTCACCTTCACCTGGCCATCGGGTCACATGGGTAAGGATGCGCTCGGCACGAGGGGCAGGTCCTTGGTGAAGCGAGTGGACAGAGTCTTTACATAAGCAGCCTGGTGGACGTGTAGGATGCCCTGGCAGCAATCATGCTGGAGCTCCATTCCCAAGAAGACTCGGGCAGACCCGGGATCCTTCATATGGTAGGCGGTGTACAACAGGTCCTTTACACGCTGGATGGCAGCCATGTCTGGCGATACAATGAGGAGATCGCTAACGTAGACCAGGACAACAGCGAAGGTCTGGCCTCGCGGACTGATGAACAGTGCGGGGTCAGCAGTGCTGCGCAGGAGGCCGCCGCGGAGGAGCGTGCGACTAATCTCCTAGTTCCAGCACTGAGGTGACTGCTTCAGGCCACAGAGGGCCTTCTGCAGCTGCCAGACCTTCCCAGTGCCATCGTCCAAGCCTGGAGGCTGCACCATGTAGAGCTCCTCACCCTCCAGCAAGCCATGGAGGAAAGTGTCGCTCACGTCCATATGATGCAGCCCCGCCCGCGTTGGACAACTAGGCTCAAGAGCACCCGGCTAGTAGAGAATCGACCAACTGGGGCAAAGATCTGGTTGTAATCAACCCTAGGGACCTGAGCAAACCCCTTGGCTGTGAGGCGGGCCTTGTACTTGTCCAAGGACTCGTCTGGCTTCCATTTGTGCCAGAAGACCCAATTGGCACCGATGGCCTTCTGACGTGGAGGGGGATCGATGAGGCCATACATGTGGTGCTGTTGGATACTAGCCTGCTCGTCAGCGTAGGCAGCATCCTAGTGTGCGGCCTCGGGGGCACGTAGGGTGGCTGGGTCCTTTGGGTGCCGGTGGAGCGGACTGCAAGAAGGGGGGAACACAACGAGCTCCATGTAGGATGCGCGTGAATGCAGCCGTGACGGCATGCCGATGCTCCTGATGGAGCATGACATAGCCCAGTGCGGCGCCCAAGTGGAGGTCTACAATGATGGCCGAAGTGGTTAGGCCGAGGGCCTTGGTGCCAGTGTCCCCACTCACGATCATAGGAGTGGAAGAGACACGTGGGGCGACGGGGGTCCGAGGCACCAAGGGGCGCGGTGCGGCGGTCTGCGCACTCACAGACGGCCTAGGTGGGAGGCCCCCACCTGGACCACGCGTGTAGTGCAGTAGGGAAGGAGGTGGCACCGAGTCCGAGGAGCTGGCGGAGACGGACGGGGCTGGTGGCACGTAGGGACCAACAGACGCGGGCGGAGCTACCGCCCTGGAGGGACCAATGGACGAAGACGGGGCTGCTGGCTCGGAGGGGCCAGTGGACGTGACTAGGGCTGTCAGCCCGGAGGGGTGAGCGGGCGCGAATGGGGCTGTCGGCTCGGAGGGGCCAGTGGGCGCGACTGGGGCTACCGACCCGGAGGGGCCAGCGGGTGCGACTGGGGCTGCCGGCCCGGAGGGGCCAGCGGGCACGACTAGGGCTGCCGACCCAGAGGGGCCAGCAGACAAGACTGGGGCTTCCGGCCCGGAGGGGCCAGTGGGCGCGACTGGGGCTATTGGCCCAGAGGGGCCAATGGTTGCGACTAGGGCTGCCGACCTAGAGAGGCCAGCGGACGCGACCAGGGCTATCGGCTTGGAGAGGCCAGCAAACGCGACTCGAGCTGCCGGCCCGGAGGGTCCAGCAGACACGACTAGAGCTACCAGCTCGGAGGGACCAACGGACAGGACTAGGGCTACTGGCCCTGAGGGACTAGGTGAGGTGCCGCCAGGAAGCGACAAGTCGGAGGACGGACTCACCACTCTTCCACGCGACGGGAGGGACATCGACAAGCCGGAGCCAACATGGTTGCGAGGAAACAACTCCTCAAAGAAGGGGGCATCGCAAGACTCGATGATGCACTGCCAGAAGGGATCCCAGAAGTGCCAGGCTTTGGACTGACGGGAGACACCAAGGAAGGTGCAAGGACACCCGTGGGGGACGAGCTTGCCACCCTCCTGCGGGGTAGGCAGCCACAAAATGGCCACGTAGCCCCAGATGCGAGCCGGACGGAGGTCAGCTCGCTGACCGCACCAGTGTTGGTACGGCATGGACTGGCAGGGAAGGGGTCCATGGGGAATCTGCTTCCAGACCCATGTCATGTAGGCCATGGCTTCGAAGTAGAAGCCATCAGAGAGGCCAGACTCGAACCGCATGGTGCGGACGGCGTCGACCATGGTGCTGTTCCATTGCTCAGTAATGTCATTCGGGGCTGGCATGTAAGGCGCTGACTTTTTGTGGTGGATACCACGGGAGGCGAGAAAAGTCGTGGTATCTCCCATGTACTCGCCACCGCGATCAGAGCGAAAGCCGCAAAGAGACCGACCATACTCATGCTCCGTACGGTAGGAGCGACATTGCTCTTGTGCCAAAGGGAGAAGACCCAGAGGGAGGGAGAGTAGTCATCCATGAGAATGAGGACATAGCGTCCATGCTTCCCGACGGACTCGGTAGGGGGAGGACCCATGACATCTGAATGGACAAAGTCCAGAGGGGTGTACGCACGAGAAAAAGACTAAGGGTATGTGGACCGGTCCATCTAGCCCTAAGCGCAATCAATGCACTCTGTAGGGAACGGCCAGGGGAAGGAGTCCAAATCAAGGCCCTTGGCCGACTAGGTGCGGAGCATGCTATCAATGACAGCAGAGTGGACGTGGTAAAGGCGGCGGTGCAAGAGACGTGTGTGCTACGGAAAGAGCATGCAATTGACAAACACATGGCCTAAACAAGAATAGCAGTCGCAACAACAACAGCAATAGCAACAACAGCAGTCCACAAGCTTCGTCGTTGGCTCCTTTTACTCCCTGTTGCAGTAGTAGTACTGAGGGTGGGGGTGATGACCCCCTGGCCCTCGGCTGAGGTGCGTGCGGGAGTCCTGCAGTTTTTTCTGGCTTTCTTTTGAGTTCGGGGTCACTACGCGCTGCTACTGCAGCCGCGCTCTGTTACTGTGGCCGTTGTTGCTGCTGCTGCTGCTACTGCTGGCTGTTTCTTCTACTGTTGTTGTTGGTTGCTCCTGCTGATGCCCGCAACTGCTGGTACTGCTGCCCGCTGCTGGCTGCTGCTACGCGCTGCTGGTTGTTGCTGCTCGCTGCTGTTGCTGTTGCTGCTGCCGGCTGCTGCTGCTGCTGTTCGTTGTTGCTGGTTATTGCTGTTGCTCGCTGCTGCTACTGCTGCTAGCTGCTGCTACTGCTTGCTGTAGTGGGCTACTGCTGCTACAAGCTGCCGTGAGCTGCTGCTTCTGCCGGCTACTACTGCCACTACTCGCTGCTGCTGCAAGGTGCTACTGCTGTTGCAATTTGCTGCTGCTGCTGTCAGTCACTACACCTGGTTGACGTCGCCACGTGCATCGTCGCCAACAGGTGCCTGACGTGGCCAGCCGCTCACCCCCTTCCGTCACACGTGGGGGTCAATGCTGCCGGAAAAACCCGGCAGCATTTTCCTTGGTCCAGTGGCCGTGGGAAAATCTGACGCCGCCACCAGGCGGGTCAATGCTGCCGGGAAAAATCCGGCAGCATTTCCCCTGCACTGGCGCGTATAGAGGTCCACCGGTCACGAACGTGTATACTAGTTTTCTGCTACTGCTGCAGCGCTCCGACTCTAATACAAAGGTAGAAAACTTAATGCAGCAGGTTGGGACAGCATCGTTGTTGATGTAGCATGCAGGAACCCTCGCTCGTTGCTTAAGTTGCCCCCTCAGTTTGATGCACCGGAGTCTAAGTCAGAGAGCTCTGGTTTTGTTCCTCAGGAACGCGTGCACCAGAGATAGCGCCAGACAACAGCTGAAAACTGGAAATGCCTGATTAGGAAGTGAGAATAAGCAACAATAGGAGACCCCTCCAAGTTCTCGCTCCCCCCAATCTTTGTAGAGCTTGTTCCTCAGCTAACCAGCCAATCAGAAAATAGACCTATTTTCTGGCAGGCACCGTTTTCTTGATGAGCCCTACCAGATGGCCGACAGCCCAAACCCCGGGCATCGTCCATTTTGCCTCAAAACTGGACCATACCATGATATCAACGCTGCGAACGCAATCGTGCATTCAGAATCAGCTAGAAAAATAACAGTGAGGAGTTATGGCTGTCCAAACCGAGGCAACGCCTACACTAGTCTCTGGTGACAACTATGCCACGCTAACATGAGACTTGGACCCTAAGCAGAGCACGACATTGCAGACGCAATGGTACAGTCAAATCCAGCACTAGACGCATGCAGACAGCATCTTCAGTGGCAGTGACCGTCGGCGACCCGACCGCCAAGGAGGCGTGCCGATGGAGCTGAGCACGTCGCCGGAGGGAGGAGGCTCCAACAAACTACGTGTAGGCCACAACGTGCGTCGGCTCCACCGGACGACACTCCAACAGCGCCGAGTCTCGCTGTCAGTCATTTGTACGCCGATGTATACAAGGTGGGAGAACACAATAGAGCACAATGAGAGATCTCAAAAACTAATATTTTGCACCTCTAGGTTCAAACAGTGTTGCGTTTGGATGCCTGTACGGAGAGTTACAGCCAAAACAGTGGATTTGGGCCGGTTTTAGGACATATTGAGGCTGCCGCGTGCGTCACCCACCGTACGCCGCGGTAGGTATTCATACTCTGTGCTTGTCAGTTGTCATCTCTCTACATTACTAAGCTACAAGAGCCTATGAGATTTTGCGCGTCTCCCTAGCCTAACCCTTGCTGCTTCTTGTACCTGCTTTCTTGCTAGTGGGCCACCTGACTAGACAGTGTCGCCACGTCAGCAAGCAGCAAGGCTAGGAAGCTTCCTAGGAGATTTTCAACGTGTACAAGAGACAAAGTGTTGTAATTGCGCTCAAGCTCTCTCCTACAAGTTGGGAGACATTCGCGACGAGGATCTCATTACCTGCCGGCAACAGCACACACGCTAGGAGTAGCCTACGGCCACATGATCTATTTTCTCTCATGAATGTTACTGTTGTCTTTATTGGTAGAAGTTCTAGCTCTTTGATACTTTAGGATGTCAGGGCTATCTCCAACTTGCATGTGGGTTTATGGAGGAGTCTCATTTTGCCTGCCGGATGCTCATTCTTAGGGGACACTTGGCCAGATCAATCATGTGCCACGTCGGTATACACCAAGAGGTCAGGCTCGTTCCCTGGCTGGCGGTGGTGTCTCGTGTGCTCTATGCACGACCGTTGTCACACTCACCGGTTGTTTGCATGACCCCCCCCCCCACATCTCTCTCTAACCTGTGAACATTTCTAAGACCAGGCTACGAGCGTTTGAGCCATGGCGCGTGCCACCTGGGGATTTCTCCACACTCCCTCAACATTCCGTGGTTCTATGTGCCTAAAAGAATGACTACTAGTACCAGGGCACGGAGGAACCGCCCCTCCCACAGTCTTCGCTCCTAGACCCTTGGGCCATTCTCAGACCCGCCGCAGCGTAGGCAGCAGTAGCAACGTCACTGTTTGCTCTCCTGCCCACCATTGTCACAGTGCTTAAATTGCGGATGACTTTCTTCTAGCCACCACATCACTCTTGGTCACAGGCACACTACCACCAGTAACACTGTCGCTCTCCCCTCATGACCAGCTCAATGAAAGATCTCCAAACACCCTGATCTCAGGGACATAGCTTTGTCGTCACAACTTTAGGGAACTGCAGTAAACCCCTCAATCTGGCACAGGCGCAGTCTGCCTTGTGCTTCCCTCCCCTTGTGTATCTAGTGGCTTCTAAGTCACTGATTCAGAGGCCACACACCACATGACCTCTTGTCGTTCGTCCTTCATCTCCCTCGGTCTTGTTCGCTCGGTGCGCTTTGTGCGCACCGGCTCCGGGTAGCTTCTTCCTGTCCAAGGTGTTGGTGTTGCTCATTTCACGCAACCTAGTGAAGACCTCTTTTTTCCTAACGTTCTATACGTGCCTCACTTAGAGGTCAGCTTGTTGTCTGTGACCACCCAGGAGGACCAGGGCATGGATTTCGCATTTAGGTGTGTCACTGGTGTAGCCTGCATCTGTTCCTACAGCAGGGTTGTACTTCGTGCGCTTCGTAGTAGCTGCCTCTTTCCCGTTCCTCTTTCTCTCCCATCAGCTTTCGTTTCCTCTGCCTTCGTCCACGTTGCACTTTCTTGATCGCATTAGCACACTCAAATGTTGCATCATTTTCCGTATCACATACACACTATTGCCATTGCCCACACGCTACACACACTCCTTCAACTGGTCTTGACACAACTACATTTCCCGCTCCTTGTTCCATAGACTGCCTTGACTCTGCTCAAAAAAAAATGCACCGTTCTCTTGTCATCCTTTCTGGATTTCTGACCTCACACCCCCTGAACCTTGTATATGCTGATATCATGGGGCCCCTTCTCCATGATTTTTTTAGAGATGGGGTCGCTACGTCTTTTGCCTTGACCGATGACCTCTCTCGTTATTGTTGGGTGTTTGTCCTTTTGCCATGAGATTGATGTGACTGATGTTCTTAAGTCCTGACTCCCTCAAGCTGAATGTGCTTGTCGTCGCCAGCTTTGCGTCTTTCAATGTAATCATGTTGGTGAGTTCTGTGGACCTTCCTCTCGCTTTCTTCAGTCTCTGGGTATGCGCATGGAGTTGTCTGCTCCCTACACACCCCAATAGTACGGTGTTTTTGAACGATAGAAACACACTCCTACAAACGGGGTGTGCTCTCCTGTTTGGTTCCAATCACTCGCCCCTGTTTACTTTTGAAGCCAAGTAATATATGACTTGGGCTTGGAACCGTGTTCCCCATGGTCCACTCCCTCATCATGTCACATCCCTTTAACGGTGGATGGGCTGTCATGCTGATCTTCGTCTTGCACGAATTTTGGTGCTCCGTCATTGCTATGTGGCCGTCCAATGACCATCGTGAGGGGAAGTTTGCCCCTTGAGGTTGCCTTTGCATTTTCCTTGGTGTCTCCTCCTTCCCCAAGGTGCAGCACCTGTGGGATCCCACCCTGTGCATGGTCATTGAATCATGCCATGTCCACCTATTTGAGGATGCGTTTGAACGCGATCTGTCTCGGCTCTCGTCTCCCGCCTGTCCTACCCCAATTTCTCGGCTTGGGGGAGGCTCTTTGGTGTCGCATTGTGTTACACCCTCAGCTCGTGCCCCAGTGGCCGACACTATCCTGATTGAGTCCTCCATTGTCTTGGATCCAAGCTCTCCCCACTCAACCTCTCCCAATGTATTGTCTTCTTCGTAGGCTCTTCCTGTGGCCTCTCCATCCCCACCTAATGTCTCCTCTTCTTCTCTAGCTTCCTCTCCTTCTTCTCTAGTGCTCCTTATGCAAATCCCTTCCTCTCCGGCACCTCATGTGCCCTCCATCCCTCCGACATTCCCTGATCCCTCTTCCTCACATGTCTTTGCCAGCGCTACCCTCTCCAGCATTGCCTGCCACCTCCTCGGTAACCCCTCTATCTCCCTACGTGCGGGATGGTTCTTGCTTACCCTTCCTACCTAGAGTCGCACGTCTACTGCGTCCTCCTATGGCACTACCTCACATGGATCCACGGTTCCAGATCAAACCAGTTGTCGAGTGTCCAGCTTGGTGCTCATAAGCTCACCACATATGTGATCTCTCACCTCCGTGTCTGTTGTTCATCTTAGCTCTGCTCTTGGATATGCCCTTGTGGAGCATGAATGTTTTCATGCTCTTGGCTTTTCTGTCTTTGTGTACTTGGCTGCAGGTCTCTCCCCACTGCCTTAAGAGCCCATGATGGTTCACGAGACCCGCAAAGCCGCCGATAACTCTCTGTGGGAAACGACCATACAAGATGATCTCAAAGATCTGACTAAGCAAAGTGTGTACGAGCTTGTTGATCTCCCACCTAGCGGACATGCTTTCTCAGCCAAGTGGGTTTATCATAATACGCATAAAACATCCATCAGAAAAGCTCACCTCATGGCTAAGGGATTCTCAAGGATCATTGGGACTAACTTTAATAATGCTTTTGCCCCAATGCACCGTTACACAACAGCACAAACCCTCAGTCGTGTTGCTCAACATGACGAGGAAGTCGAGCAGATGGATGTGAACAACACCTTCTTTCATAATAGGCTTGACGAGGAGATCCATATGATATAGCTTCCAAGCTTCATCGATGGCACCAACAAGGTATGGAAACCACGCAAAGCCTTGTACGGTCTCAAGAAGTCACCATGGTGTCTGAACTAAGATATATCGTCGACGCTTGAGAAGCGTGGTTTTTGTAGAAGCACTATTGATCATGGGTTGTTCTTTCGTACATCCTCTGCCCTTGTTTTGGCCATTCTTGTGTATGTTGATGACTTGCTCACTGCATCTCCCAGCCAGGCTACTGTTCAGGAAGTGAAGAGCCTCGTATAGTCAAGACCAAAGTGAAGGATCTCGGACCTGCTCGAGTCTTTTTGAGCATGGAGCTCGAGCGTGACTGCTCAAAGCGAGCAGTTAATTCTTATGAGGCTGCTTATGTTTGTAGCTTGGAGGAGCTCTTTGCCTCCATACTCGCTACACTCTCTTCGGCCTCTACGCTGATGACTCCTGCAAGTCAAACACTGTCAAAGTCACTCGATGTCTTCAAACTAGGGAGGAGTAAATGTAATTGACTACCTACGTGCAATTGGTTCTCACCATCACCACTTGTGAAGACGTGACCTTAGTAGTGAACTACTGATCTTAGTTACCCAGTATCTCAAAGAGACATCTTGAGGCTGTGCTGTGTGTGGTGTGGTATGCCTTGTCCACTTCACGCATGAGGCTGTTCTGTAGAGTGCAACCGTTAGTCATCGTCGTTGGTTTCACCGACAGTGACTAGGCTCACGATTCAGGTGTACGTAGAGACTATACCTCTTCTTGATCGGGAACATGGATGCCTATTGGAAAAGTGGCAAACAAAGGTTTGTGGCTAAGTGCTGGATATGGCGGATATACATTCCCTAGAGTGGATATCTTGGCTAATTCCCCCCAAAGTTCACCCTCGAGGAGCTTTTGGCAGACGTCAGTCACATTCACCTGATGACCTAGCGGCACCAGGGCAGCGGCAGCAGCACGAGGGGCAACGCCGCCACAGACGCCGCCGTAATGGCCAAAGGAGCATGTCTCTCTGACGCTGCCACCGCCGCCGCTGCCACTCTGCGGCGGACGCTTCTTCGGTTGCCGCTGCAGGCGCCGACTGCGGAGCGGCTACTGCGGCGGCGTGATGGCACAACTGTTGCCGTAGAGGGCAACATCGGCGCTGGCAAGTCAACCATTCTCCGCGTGCTGGCGCAGGTTGCTGGCTCTGCTGCTGCCGCTGCTTCTGCCCCTGCCGCTCGTTCCGCTCCTCCCGCCGGCGACCTCTCTGCCTCAGCCTGGCAGGGAGATGCTGAGCAGCGGGTGCAGCGGCAGCAGCAGCAGCAGGAGGAGGAGGACGGCGACTATCGGCGGCGGCAACTGCAGCACAGTGGGAAGGGAGGCGAGCAGGTGCGTTGTGAGGTGCTGCAGCACAGGAGCAGAGGTGCAGCACAGCAGCAGAGATGCAGCACAGCAGCAGATATGCAGCGCTTGGGCATGCACCTGGAGGGTGCGAGGTGTGCGTGCGTGGGTGTGTGGGGGGGGAGGACAACTGACGCAGCAGCACGCAGCAAGAATCGGCAGGAGAAGAATCTTAGAGGCTGGGAGGAGTAGAGAATGGCAGGTGGAGTGTATGAGACGACGCAGGTTGAGATGTTGCTTTGCAAGATTGAAATAATCGGCTGGATGCATCTTGAGAGCAACTTGCGTGTGTTGTGGTGAACACACACGGCGGATGTGAAGGGTGGGGAGGGGAAAGAACAGGAGATGGCAGCAGGTGGCAAGCATTGACAGGGGTACACAGTCCAACAACAACGATGGCAAAGCCATGCATGTGCAAGCAGGGGTGGGGAGGGGTTAGGATCGTGGGATGGCAGGAAAAAGGCAGGAAGCAACGAAGTGGCGGCATGCCACAACCTGCTCTGAACACCTCCTACTGCGCACAGCTGTGGTGGATATGCAGCCGCTGTTTCGCATGCATGACACCGCATGGTTTTACGGTGCACTTGCCTTCTTCTGCTTGCATGCACGCAGGCATGCATGCATGCATGCACGCTTGTGTGCATGCATGCATG